>VMKM01000596.1:0-290386 GCA_008360985.2 Macquaria ambigua | reverse complement strand
GATGATGCAGAGAAGAAGAAGGGCTCCTCTTCAGCTTACAGGAACTACCTCAACAGAGATGGACCACGAGCTCTGGGCTCCAAGGAAATCCCACAGGTAACACACACATCAGCCTTCAGACTGTTGAGCTGACCACCATCTTCCCTTGAGCAAGGAACAGTTCAGTAACTGATGTTTTGTGCGCGTGTGTTTTCTAGGGTGCAGAGAACTGTTTGGAGGGCTGTGTGTTTGTGCTGACGGGGGTCCTGGAGTCCATGGAGAGGGATGACGCCAAAGCCCTCATCGAGCGCTACGGAGGCAAGGTGACGGGCAACGTCAGCAAGAAGACCACCTACCTGGTGCAGGGCAGAGACAGCGGAGTCTCGAAGTTCGAGAAGGTGACCAACCTGATCCAGAATAACAAATTCAGACCTAGATAAGCATTTCCTGAAGAAAAAGAGTGTGATTTCTGAGAGCACTGATGCTGAGTGGCATGATTTCTGGATGACTTTTTAATCATATGAAAACCTTAATGTATTGGTTGAGTTACAGATGCAATGGGAGTGAATGGGAGCTTAAAAATACCTCTTCATTAGGCTTTAATACATTTGATATACCGATCATCTTGGTAACCTTAAAACTGTAAGATTAAAGCTAAATGTATGCAAATTTGTTTAAAATGCAAGAAACGGAGTAAAATTACACACATTGATTATATGAACATGGTTTATGTAGGCACCAAAGAAAAATTAAAGTATTCAAGCAGCAGCAATCGCACTAATTTTGTCTTTTCTGTACTATTTCCCTGTATCTAGCCGTCAAATACAGTATTTTTGTACAATTTGCTTTGTACTCTGTTTGCACTGCTCAGGCGGAGAGTTTGGGTACCACGATCCTGGATGAGGACGGTCTGTTGGAGCTGATCAGAACCAAACCAGGAAAGAAGTCCAAGTACGAGATCGCTGCAGAGGCTGAGGTCAGCCCCCGCATTTTTAGTTAAATCATAATCATAAATATTTTCATTATTGAAAGTTTTTGGAGATGCATCAGAAAGGCTCCTTTGGCTGGTGAATTTGTTTGATTGACGGCTAAGCTGGCAGGGTCACAGAGAGGCAACATAAAAAACACTGTCCTTAGCTTGTAAGCTACAGCTAGCAGAGCAGACGGTGTTTTGTTAGTGGTGTTACTGCTGGCTACTGTAATTAGCTATCTCGCCTGCATGCTGATGTTAGCAGTGCTCTTGGCCAGGTGGAACACAAGACGTATCTTTGTCGTAGATAAAAAGGTGACATTAGCTAGAAAGCCCATTTATATTGTGGTTCAGTGTTGAGGCTCTTGATGTGTTGTGTCTCAGGCTGCCTTTAATTTCAGTTGGTCTTTAACTGCAGTTATATCCTACACATAAGGATGAGTTTTATTTTGATGTGCTGTAACTATTCTGGGATGTTTTTGTTTTTAGAGCAAAGCCTCAAAGACCAGAACTCCCCCCAGCAAGACATCAAGGAGCACCCCCAAAGCCCAGAAGATCTCTCCCTCCAAGGGTAATTCCAGGTCCCCTCACACCCCGAGCCCGTCAAAGACCGGCAGAGATGGCGGCACTCCACCTGGGAGAGGCTCAGGTCACACAGCCCGGAGGGAGCTGGGCCTTTCCTCCTCCACCTCTTCATCTCCAGCCCCAAGACCATCCTCCCCATCACCAACTGGCGAGGGTGCCAGTCTGCTGTGGGTGGACAAGTACCGCCCGCAATCTCTGAAGACTGTGATTGGCCAGCAGGGAGACCAGAGCTGTGCAAATAAGCTGCTGCGCTGGCTGCAGAACTGGCACAGACACCACAGCGGAGGCGCCTCCAAGCCACCAGGTAGCAGGCGGTTTAGCTCCGTTTGTCTGAGCAGAATTCAGAGTGACGATTAAAAACTAGATACCAGAGCTCAGTTGTCAAAATGTGTCTGTGTTTGAAGAGCATGTGCTGTGTGCTGTTTTTGCTGTGCAGTAGCAAGGTTCGGTAAGTTTGGAGGAGGGAAAGATGATGGATCAGGATACAAAGCTGCTCTGCTCTCTGGACCTCCGGGGGTGGGGAAGACCACCACAGCTGCCCTGGTCTGTGAGGTCAGTCTGAAAACACACACAGGCTTGTTTCTGGGTGCTTTTTCTTTGTATTTTTTATGTATTCACACCAGTCGGCGTATTTTGCTAACATTTTGCTTTGATCTTTGGTCTCCTTTTGACTCGACCTCTCCACTGTGTTTGTGTGTCGGCCTGCAGGAGTTGGGCTTCAGCTACGTGGAGATGAACGCCAGCTGTACTCGCAGCAAAAACAGCCTGAAGGAGGTCGTCGCAGAGTCACTTAACAACACCAGCATCGAGAACTTCTACAAAGGTGATCCCACCTTTAGTTTTTGTTTCTCTGTGTTTCCGTCTGTTACACATTTGAACCTACATCAGCCTTTATAACAAGCTATGTTTCTGAAATGCGGTGGTACGGACATGTTTGGCTGCTCCTGGACAGTGTTTTTGAAGTGAAAAGAAGTTAACAAACTGTAAAACAAACAAACTTAAACATTGACTCTTGTACATTTTAATGCTTAATCTCACTGCATTATCTGGTAAAATTAACAGATTTAAATGGTGTCAACTTCTTCCTACTCCATTGACTTACTTAATACTGCTTGTGCTTGTTTTTCAAGGGGAAAAAAATCACTAAGTTTTTAATTGTGAAGCAGCTGCAGGAAGTCTTTTGAGTTTGATTTGATCGCATAACAGCATTGTGAAGAAACAATTGATGCCTGTTAGCACCTTGTTCCTGTGATGATATGAGCTAATATTTTTGTTACGGTAGCAAAAGAAAGTATGATGTAGATACCCATGCTTTAATAGTATGTGTTCAGCTCTCAAAGATGCAGTGCATGCAGAGCAAACTAAAAATATTCCTGAAATTAAAGCATTCTACAAAACGAGTGAGCTCAAATATCTGTCTGTGAGACAAGAAATCACATCACAAGAGGTGTCACTAAGTACTGACTGACAAGGTATCTTAACTGTAGCACATGATGCCACATATCGATAAAGTGTTGAATTAATTTCATTTGTAGAAATTTGTCGTGTTCCAAGTTTATTGGTTTTTTATTAAATTATTTTCTCTCAGAGAATTAACGTAACATACTATTTGTCCAGAAGTGAAGTGAATACTGTGCGGTATATGTAACTGTTGGTGTGTGTTTTGTAGGCACATCTCAGACTGTGACCAATAAACACGTCCTGATCATGGATGAGGTTGATGGCATGGCTGGCAACGAGGACCGCGGAGGAATTCAGGTATAAAAAAAAAACAAATAAAAAAAACACATTTCTATGATAGTCTGACCTGATTCTCACATTTTGAAGAGGCTTCCGTGCGGACTGAAAATGACAATAGGTTTCCGAATACATCGCATATTCTTGATACTGACCTGTGACCTTTTGCCTCATGTAGGAGATGATTGGCCTGATCAGAAATTCAAAGATTCCCATCATCTGCATGTGCAACGATCGTAACCACCAGAAGATCAGGTCACTGGCCAACTACTGCTTCGATCTGCGCTTCCAGAGGCCGCGAGTGGAACAGATCAAGGTACACACACACACACACACACACACACACACACACACACACACACACATCCTGTCCCACATCTGACAATGACGTGTTTTCTAGCATTTGGGTTCAAATAAAATGCCAAAAACTTCAGGATACAAGACACACAGAGACGCTGAATGAATCCAACTATTACATGTAATTGTCAGGTTGTAAGCATTTGGATAATGGCTAAAAACAAGCTAGCAATATTAAAAATCAAAGTGTTAATGGATTGTGAGGATACTCATGAATTGAGACTTTAATATATGCAAACAATATATAACTGCTGTCTGTCTGTTACCTACTTTTAAATTTAAATATTTTAAAGTAAGCTCTTAAATGTAAATATTCACTTTTCCCGCTCCTTCACTTTGTCTTTTTGCTTTTCATTTTTTTCAGGGAGCCATGATGTCCATCGCTTTCAAGGAGGGAATCAAGATCCCACCCCCAGCTCTTAACGAAATTATCCTAGCCTCCAATCAGGATGTCCGACAGGTAAAGAAGACAAAGCATCACAAAAGTCAATTCATACTGAGGTTATGTCTTCACTTGTCACCCTCGGTCTCCCCTCTCACCATGCCGGCTGTTTTTCCTCCAGGTGATCCACAACCTGAGCATGTGGTCGGCCAAAGACAAGGTGATGACGTACGACCAGTGCAAGACTGACGCAGCCAAAGCCCGCAAGGACATGAAAATGGGGCCGTTTGATGTTTGCAGGAAGGTGTTTGCCTCAGGGGAGGAGACTGCCCACATGAGCCTCATGGACAAGTCCGACCTCTTCTTCCACGACTACTCGCTAGCGCCGCTCTTTGTCCAAGAGAACTACCTGCATGTTCGGCCAAAGGCTGCCGGGTGAGAGAGGCTAGCTGTTTCTGCCCGTTTCCAGTCTCTATGCTAAGCTAAGCTAATCGCCTGACTGTATTTTCTTGTCTGTCGCTCTTCTCACAGTGGTGATCTTAAGTCCCACCTGGTGTTGCTCAGCAAGACAGCTGACTCCATCTCTGACGGAGACCTGGTGGACAGACGGATCCGCTCTGGGCAGAACTGGTCACTGCTGCCCACCCAGGTAACACGCACACAAACTTAACACGTGAAGGTGGAATCATCCTTGTATGTCAAGGTGTACGGTGGTCATTTTCTACACTGATTGATAGCACCACTGCAACGCTAGATGAATGTGTTGTACATTATCAGGCCACAATGTGCTTTGTTTATGTAAACATGACATTCGTTCATTCATTCACATATTGAGTAAGAGCGATGATGTCGTGCAGTCATTAAAAGTAATTGTGTTTTCATTATTTTATTCACTGTGTTAGAGAGCGAGTGTATGTAGTTTACGAGTATGTAGACGACTGAATAACACGGAAAAGCATCCTGACAATGCTTGACCTTTTTTTTTTTTTAACTTGCTTGCCAAGCTGATCAATTACGGTTCTCACGCTCTCCACATGGTTTCTCCACAGTCAGCGTAGGCCTGAAGTGTAGTTACAGTTTTGAAGTCTATTTAAGATATTGCAATGTACATAGGCTTCGATGCTTTGTGGGAACCCCTTAACGCAGAGGTGTAATCTGGCTATAACATGTTCTTAATATTTTCTAACCATTCTAGTTACAGCCTGTGTTTTCCCTCTGTAATGTTTCTTTAATTTATGAGGCTGATCTGTGATTTACTTGTTTTGAAATTGGCTTTTGTTAATCTTTTGTAAAACAAACACTGAATGTAATTACATTAATTAAACACACACTCGCGCTTTATCACAAGCTTATTCTTGCAATACCCTAATACATTTATGTACACACGCTCATGTGTTGGGGCACCAGAGACTCATCATTGTGTGTGTGTGTGTGTGTGTGTGTGTGTGTGTGTGTGTGTGTGCTCGTAGGCCATCTATGCCAGCGTGTTACCAGGCGAGCTCATGAGAGGCTACATGAGTCAGTTCCCCACCTTCCCCAGCTGGCTCGGCAAGAACTCCTCCACCAGTAAACATTCCCGCATCGTCCAGGAGCTGGCCTCACACATGGGTTTAAAGTGAGCAGCAAGTTGATCACTGTCTTTTAATCGTTTACACGTTGTCAAACACAAAATCAGCCTTGATGATTTGAGTGTTTTATTTGTTTGGCTCGTGCAGGACGCTTAGCAGCAGGCAGGCAGTGAACCTGGACTACATGTACTACCTGCGGCAGTCGCTGCTGAGCCCACTTCAGAGGCACGGAGCGGAGGGCGCCAGCGAGGCTGTGCAGCTGCTGGACGACTACCAGCTCATCAAGGAGGATGTTGACAGTATCATGGAGATCAGCGTCTGGGGCGGACAACCCGACCCCTACTCCAAACTGGACTCTAAGGTCAGCAGGAGGCGGGAGGGGGTACAGTTTGGATTTTGGTGATTGGATTGGAAACGTGGTTAAAGTGTTTTTTTTTTTTTTTTTGTAGTCATGCTGATCAGTATGGCACTCTCTTTGGTGGTGTAGCATGACGCGCGTGTCTGATGATGATGTTCTCGATCATCAGCGTTCATCAGATCCTGCAGCTTCACAGCATAAAATACACTGATGTTGGCCTTTCCATGGCTGATCCTCTATACGTCCAACATACAGTGAATTTTGACTCCTCTGCTGTCCATCTCCTCCCAGGTGAAGGCGGCATTCACTCGGGCCTACAACAAAGAAGTTCATCTGACGCCGTACTCCCTGCAAGCAGTGAAGAAGGGCCGCCGTGGTGGCGGGGGGGAGTCAGAGTTGGGTGGAGAGGACATGGACAACGAAGTGCAGGAGTCTGAGGACGAGGGGGAGGGCCTCAAAACCGATGCCATGATCAAAGTAAGAGCATTCAAATTGGGAAACGATTCGATCCCATGGCACACTCAGTATTTTCAACAAACATGTCTTCTTATCTTGTTCTTGTTCTTATCTATGTTTATACGATGTCTGTGTCTTGTTCCTCTCTGCAGCAGAAGAAGGCAAAAGCCACCAAGGAGTCAAAGAAGGAGAAGAAGGAAGATTCTGGGAAGGGCAAAGGCAAGGGGAAAGGCAAGTCCAAGAAATGACCAATGACCAGAGGAGGAAAACAAACTGTCCTGGTCTGCCTCCCTCCGCCCCCACAGACTGTATTATCTTTCTCTGCACTTGCAACGCTCCTTTAATGAGCATCAGAAAGTAGTGAAACTGGTCTAAACCTCTGCAGGTAACTCGTTTGTCCCTCACCCAAACACTCTAACCACACCCGCTGAGAAATGTCTTTCCTGTTTTTTAACCTCCTGTCCTGAGCGCACCTATACTGAACAAATGCATATTATCTGCTTGTTCCACACATTATCATGTCTATACATCTCTGTAGTAACGTGTGTCTCAACAGGAGTATAGTGCATTTCTTCCTTTATCAGTTTGTGGTCCAGGTGTCGAGGCTGTAAATAATTTGACTCAGATGTAAAAGACTGTTACTTTTTGCTACGACTATGATACAGAAATGCTTTAGCTCTTCGGTTAGCAGCACTGATGTTCCTGTAAATTTGCAATTTTGTAAAAATTTCATGAGGATTAATAGAGAAATATGTCGCTCATGAGTGTCGGTGATTGATTGAAGAGAGAAAGCAGCCATGTTCCAGAAAGCTTTTAGAAAATTGTAGCAGGGATTTAAAATCAGATATTTAGATTACACTTGGCTTAAATATAGATCATATTCTCTTTTGAAAATACAATACAATGGAATCAAAATCGTATTCAGTGTGAGGATGTTCAATAATGCTGATAGTACTTGCGGACTGCAGCAAAGCAAATCTAGACAATCTGTCACTAAATAATCGGAGATATTGGCAGATAAAGTTACGGCTGCAACTAACAATTATTGTCGTAATCAATCTTTAGATTCAATTAATCTATGAAATGGGGAAAAAATAGTGAAAAAATGCCCTTCACAACTTTGCAGAGCCAAAGATGACATCTTCAGATGTCTTGTTTTGTCCGACCAACAGTCCAAAATCAAAGATATTCAGTTTACTATCAAATATGACAAATAGAAGCAGAAAATTCTGCCACTTGAGACGCTGAAACCTGTAACATTTTTTCACTATTTTTGCTTGAGAATTGACGATTAATCGATTACCAGAATAGTTGCCAGTTATTTTTCTGTAGATCGACCAATTGTTTCAGCTCTAGATAAAATCGGAGTCGACAGCGGCAAATGGATTAGGTTGACAAAACAATCTCACCCCAAAGGTCCATTTAGTAGCTTTCAGTCTTATCACACAATCTTCATCAGGAGGTGCAGTTTCCCAGTTGTCATGGAAATGTTCTTTCAATCGCAAAACGTGTACAATTCTATGACAACTGGGCAAACTTCATCTGAGGAAGATTTTGTGATCTGATCGAAAGCTCCAGGACAGCTACTGAATGGACCTTGTGGTGGTGAGATGTTTTGTCAAAAAGTAAAATGTTTATAAAAATGCTCTCAAACTATACAGCATAACGTAAACTCTACACTTCGTCCACTACAGCAAGAGCAAAAAAAAGTTTTTACTTTTTGTTTTACTTTTCACAGACAAATGTTAACTGGTACAGAAATATTTCTGTATGTTTGAAGCATCTTATTATTCATCATGTTATTCAAAAAACACACAAGCTCAAAAATATTAATTTTTACAAATATGAATATGAACATTTCACCTAAATATACATTCTTTATTTGATTTATTGATTTTTGGTTGTTGACATATTAAGCATCTTTAAAATTCAGTTCCTCCTATGATTTTCACATCATACAAAACTAAAAGCTGCACACGTTCCATCCAAAATATATATTTGATGTTTTTAAACAAGTAGAAAATCTGTCATTGGACCGACATGACATTTATATACATGTGATTAGTTTTAGTTTTTCTTCATTGATCTAGTTCATCGGTCTGTAGGTATTTGGAACAATCAGAGATCTTCTTCACCTGTTTGACGCTCAGAGTCTCAGAGCACATGGGACACACCGACTCCGTTTCCAGCAACCTGGACACACACAAACAGTTCAGTTCAGTAAGAGAAGCGACTCACTAGTGCTTACACTGGAATAGTTCGACATTTTGGGGAACACACTTATTCACTTTCTGGCAGAGAATTAGATGAGAACATCGATACCACTCATGTCTGTACGATGAGTATGAAGCTACAGCCAGGAGACGCTTAGCTTAGCATAAAGACACAGGGACACAGTTAGCCTGGCTCTGTCCAAAGGTAACAAAATCTGCCTACCGGCACCTCTAATCTAGAGAAATTACTCAAAATGGTCACAAATGTGTATTACACAATCTACAAATGAAAAATAAGATTTATGAATGTGTACAACGATTTGTGTGTAATTTTGGGTACAAACGCGTGTTCCAATCCACACACAAATACCAAGCAATTTGAACACATGTAAAACTTTCACAAATGCACACATCACAACATGAATAAATATTAATATTTTACACACAGATTTTTAACTTCAACTTCACAGATCTGATAATTTTCACTTTCGAAAAGCTTCCTGTGTATACAAATGCCCAAAAGTATTTGTGACGTTCTTTTGTATTTATTTACACATTGTTAAATGCGTGTGCACGGATCGCCTGATACGCACGGATCAGGTTACATTTGTGTGTGGAGTTTTGAGCCCAGATGTCCCAGTTTTCCACCAGCACTTAAACGCAGCATGCATTTGTGTGCATCTGTGTGGAGCTGGAGACCTTGAAATGAGTCTCGAAACTCCACACGCAAATGTAACCTGATCCGTGCGTATCAGGCGATCCGTGCACACGCATTTAACAATCTGTAAATAAATACAAAAGAACGTCACAAATACTTTTAGACATTTGTATACACAGGAAGCTTTTTGAAAGCAAAAATGATCAGATCTGTGAAGTTGAAGTTAAAAATCTGTATGTAAAATATAGGTTGTGATGTGTGCATTTGTAAAACTGTTTTACATGTGTTCAAATTGCTTGGTATTTGTGGAACATGCATTTGTACCCAAAATTATGCACAAATCGTTGTACACATTTGTAAATCTTATTTTTATAGTAACATTCAGTAGTTCTCCACAAGACCTGTTAAAAGACTTTAATGTGAAAAATCAGTGGAGGAAGTATGAATTTGTTATGGGTTTATATAACTTACAGAATGAACTGTGAGTAGAGAGCGGGGAATTCACAGTGAGGACACACAGACCAGTCTTCTTTCAGCATATGACGACCCTGACAAAAAGGTACAAAGATCAAATGATACAAATACAGGGGAAACTATTTGGTTCAAAAGAAATACAGTGTGTGTATGAGTAAGTCGGTGATTATGTGTTTGTACCGTGGCAATGCAGTAGGGAAGGTTGTTCTTGCAGGAGATACACAGCAGTTCGTTCTGTGGCAGCTGAAAGCCACAGAAGGGACATGGAGTGGTTTCCTCCTCCAGCTCCGATGTATCTGGACGTCTGTGGGCAAGGATTGAAATGCAGTGTAGGGTAAAGCAGGGGATGAAGTAGGCAAGAATCGGACAGATGAGGTGACGTACACAAAGAAGGAGGGAGGTCAGGAAAGAGCAGGAGAGAGAGATTGAAAAATGTTAGCAGGAAGCAAACATTTGGAAAAAAAAAAAGAAAGTGACAAAGAAAACAGGAGGCGTGGACATTCTCGTCGCTCACCGAACCA
This sequence comes from Macquaria ambigua, assembly GCA_008360985.2. NCBI lineage: Eukaryota > Metazoa > Chordata > Actinopteri > Centrarchiformes > Percichthyidae > Macquaria > Macquaria ambigua. The sequence continues at coordinate 280,128 of VMKM01000596.1, read as the reverse complement.
TAGCCTCGATCTTCTTCCTGTACTTTGGGTCGATCTCATTTCGGTACTCTGGTCTCATCAGCATGGCAGCAAAGCTGAAGGCCGAGTTCTTCAGTCCGGCACGGTGACATTCGATGACTGCCGACGTCAGAATGGGAACAACATCTACACACACATGAACACACACACATACACTGATGAGACTTCTGTCAATTTTTAAATTTCAGTGACATTTAAGCTTCGTTTAGATTTATTTTCATTGGATGTTGGTGAATTGGACAGCAGATTAGTTGTATTCTCTGTGTGGACTCACGTGCAGGAAACTTGCTGATGTTGTTGCTGACACGAATGAGCATGCGTGCCCCTTTTAGGTGGTCTCCCCTCTTTACATGGATCTACATAAGAACACTTTTTCAAAGTCAAGAACACGACACTCACGTAATGCTAAGGTTGAGAAGCTGCATCATGTAACAGTGAATTGACATGCCCATCACGCTTTATAAACTTCTTAATGAAAGGTATTTTCAGAAAAGTAACCCGACCATTTAAAGGAGGCAAAGATAGCTGATAATCCTCGCTGTGCTTCATAGTGCTCACGTGAAAAAGTGACAGAAGTAGTTGCGTGAAGAATGAAAAAACAGCTCTCTCTCTCGCTCTCTTTTTCCATTCTAAACAACATTTCTGTCACTTTTCATGTGAACAACCGAGTGCAACACAATGAATCTCTTCCAGGAAAGACGGCCTGAAAATGTGCGCCGTTATCCGCATATTTAAACGATATCACGTCTACCCCCTCTGTGTGACGGCCGGCTTTTCACTCCTCCTTCAAGTATGGCCGTTCAGAACAACTATAAACACGATTCATTTCCGACGTGGTCAGACAACATCTCTCTGCTGTTGGCTATCTAATAAATGCATAAAATACCCCCCAAAGAAATAATTTAAATAGTTCTGGACAGTCTAGGTACAAAGCAATTCACCATGACTACAGTAAATAACCTGAGCTAACACATCGCAGGTGTGTGATAGATTTCAGCTGTACTGACCTTGACCAGTAGGTAGGAGTGGAGGATCATCAGGTTGGTGGCCATCTCAGCAGGGATTTTAATCTTCTGGGCCTGCAGCTCCGTGTACATGCTGAACAGCACGTCATGGGCATTACGGTAGTTCCCTGCAGAAATTAACATGCAACAAACCCAACAACATTATAATTAACATACATGTATGATTACGGTTGTATAATGTGCTATTTGGTTAGTGTTTGTGTGAAAATATTTGGACCTGCACACTGCTCTTCTCTGGCGATGATGATGGCAGTGCGAGCAGCCTCCCTGTACTGCTGCAGCGCCATATACAGACGGAACAGATACTTGGCATCCTGGGAAGAGGAAAAGAAAGGTCAACTAACCACCAGCAGTTTAGTCAACAGTGTCACTCTCACTGATTTACATACATGAATTCACAGGGTGAAATACAGCTGCAGCTTTCATTCTGTGTGTAATATGCGCCTGATTTAAGGTCACAGCTAATGACACAATCGGGGACTGTGGGTTGCCTGATACCTGTAGATGTATTGTGCAATGGGAGAGTGTAAGCTGCAGTTTAGTGTCTGAAATTAGCAAACTCAAAGGAAATGAGAAGTGAGAGAGAAGAACACAGATAAAACAGACAGAAATGTCTCCTGTGAAATAACCAAATCTGTTCTGAATAAAACAGTGTTTTCCTGAAGGACCCCATTAATCACAGTAAGAAGCCGATTGAAAAAATTGGTTTTCAAGGCCTTTAAACACTTTTAGAGAGGCATACTTCACTGATTACATGCAAATAACAGGCAAACTACGCATCCAGTATGGTGCCTGTTAGATCGATCTCTAGGCACACAATGCATCAGAAACGGCTAAAAATGAATAAATCTCACTCTTTCTCTTTGCACTTCAGTTGTCTAGAAAATACAACTGACTCTTCCCTTCACCTCACCCTCAGTAAAGAGCAAGCTGGAGGAAAGACAGGGCAACTCTCAGGCCCTACTGCCACACAACAACAGCACTGAACACGTTCTACGTCAAGACCTCAAGACATAAACTATGACACACATACACATAAGTCTCCATACTTACTGACGCTAACAGCCCACCTGCCTTCCATACAGACAATTTGCCAAAAATAACTCCTGTTAGCTCTCTGAACAAAGATATGTTGGTTACTTTTTGAAAACACTTGTGGATAGAGCCTTACTGGACTTATTGGACACCTAGCAACTGAAAATATGCCCTTTCCCACACCTTCATGAGTGGACAGAAGCTATCAAATTTAAGAACAAGGAAATGTGTTTTTTCTTTGTTATAATTGCTGATCAAACAATTATAGTGTCTGTCTCACTGACACGGCTACTCACTGAGAGACGCTACACACACACCAGACAAGGAGAAGGAGAGACAGTGAGAGGGAGAATGAGTGATGAATACTTTAAAGAGAAAAATGTATAAAATACTGCATATATCAAAACAAAATTATGTTGCTGGGAAAGTCCCATCCACTGAGATAAAGGCCAGGGAGACGGCTCCAGTGTATTGATTACCTTGGGCATGCCGTCACTCTCTCCCATCAGGTAATCTATCAGCTGATTGGTCAGAGAACTGTCCTTGGCCTGACCCACCTGGAACACACACACACACACACACACATCAAAAACACTCAACTGAGTGGTCACATCATTTTGTATATGCGCTGGGATATTCAGTTTGACACACGCAGCTCTCACCGTCTCTATAGCCATCTCGACAGCCAGGTTGTCGTTAGTGTTGGGACACTTCAGGAAGTGCTTCAGGGCCTGAGAGACGGTGGACAGAAAGAAAGAAGAGTGTGACAAATTGGCTGAACCGGTGGATGGGTCAGAGTCGTTAACTGTTATATAAATTAGTGTAACAAATGAATTAATGAGGGAGAGTTCTTACTCTGCTGTACTGCCCACACTTCTGAAAGAACTTGCCAGCCTGCAGGTGTTTCTTCTCTCCCTCAAAGTAGAGAGCAATGCTCTGGTAGTCCTCCTGCGTCGCCTCAGGACCTGTTAAACACAAACCACAGCATGTAATGTAATTTATATTCAACTTACAGAGCGTTTCATTGGAACTGCATTGCTGGAAAACAGCATAGGTCATTAGCAAATACCGCCACAGGAAATAAAGTCAGACCACATTCACACACAGACTGACCGATGATGTCTGCATAGACCTCCATTTGTCCGTGCTGCTGCGCCAGTTGGAAAGCTTCATCGTTGCACTGAGACAGGACCAGGAAGTGGATGGCTGAGCCGTAATCGCTCAGCCGCAGGAAGAACCTGAGGCACACACAAATATATGTTAAAGGTTTATTAAAACAAATGGGAAAAAGTAGCAGAGGGAAAGAACTGGAGATGAAAGAAATGTTTGAGTAACGGGTCTGCAGAAAATTAGTTAGCAACAACACTGATAATTGAGTGCAGAAATGCCAACATTTGCTCATTCCAGCTTCTCAAATGGGAGGATTTGCATCTTGTATGCGTTTTATATCATTGTAAAATAAATATCTTTGGACTGTTGGGTTTGGGGTTTTTGGTCAGACAAAAACAAGCAATTTGAAGACATCACATTGGGAAATTGTTATTGGTGTTTTCACATTTTTTTCTAACATTTTACAGTCAAAACAATTAAAAAAATAATCTTTAGATTAATTTGTAGTGGAACTAATCATCACTCAACACTAGAAAGTGGTAAAAAAGTAAAACGATAATGTCTTAACGTGCTGGTGAAATGATGACAATGTAAATTTCTACTTAAACCCACTGGTTCTGTGTGAACCCTAGACCCTAGTCTATGGTGTAAACATGAACACTGTCTCTACTGAAGAGGATTAAACAGTCACAGATCAAATTAGTTACACAGGGTGTAAAACATCTTACAAAGCATCCCCTTTAATTTGACCAAGTTCAGTGGAAGTTTAATCACCTTATCTGGAGACCAGGAGACTAAATAAGGACAGAGATAATTAATAAAAATAATTTAATAATAAAATAATTTAACTTAAAAACAAATCATGTTACCAGTGCTACCTGTGCCGTGACCACAAGTTATGGGTTAATGTTAGAAAAGTAGCTGAGAGGGTTATTTTAGGGAATGGAGTAGAAAACCCTCATTAGTAAAGTACAAAACTATTTGGCTGTGGTTGTTTGTATACACCTGCACTCTTGCTTCTCCTACCTGGCAACCATCTTTGCTCCGTCGATGCTCTGCGTCTCCCTGACGATGCGAACAGCATCCTCGGGGTTGTTCAGGTGGTCCAGCAGCACGCGTATCATGTTGTCCCAGTCTTTCGCGCTCTCATAGGCCCGTGCAGCGTCCTTATACCTGGTGCACACAGTACACGTTACACCGGTGTCTCCTTTAATGATTTCATTACCTTCAATGTGACAGACATTCAAACCAAGAACCTACTTGCCGTCCGCCTCCTTGGCCTTGGCGTACTGCAGGTGGATCTTAGGAGAGGAGACATGTGGGAGCAACTCTCCCACCTTCGCCCTGAGGATGGAATAAAAATAATATGAAGGAGGAGAGAGACTTGCAGGTCTGAGTGTTGGTGTGTGTTGGTGTTTGTCTCACCAGTTCTTGCAACGAATGTAGACCGAGGCAGCCTTGTCATAATACTGGCCTTTTTCATAGAGCTGAGCGGCTTCAGAGAATTGCTATAAGAGAGAAAAGAAAACCACAGATGAGCTGATGAACAAAAAGACACTCAAAAACATTAGATGCTCAGATACTTGCAACACTGCTCAAGAATACACATCAGACGTCATCTACCACTGACCTATAATATGGGAATTTACCATCACATATAGTTTACAAGAAGAGAGAGACATGGCTGACTCTCTACCTTCATGCTCTCCAGTATGGCTCCACATTCCTTCTTGAGGACTCTGCTTGGGTGCTGAATTGCCTGAGCGGCTCCTCTCCTGATGTCACCCATCCTGATGGACATCCTGGCTACACCTGCTTGACACGCCTCGTCGTGCTCCTGGAACTGCACAGCAAGAGGGAGACGGAGGAAGGCGAGGACAGTGGAAATTATCAAGAGATTATCAAAATTGAATTGTCATGCTCACAGTTTTGAACTTCTTATACTGTTAAGTGATACTGTACATATCACTGCACATAGATCAAATATATTGCACTCACTTTATTATTGTGGGTCATGCCTTTTTCATAGTGTGCCAGAGCATTCACGTAGTCTCCACTACAAAGAGAGAAAGACAGGTTTAGATAAAGTGTAGCTCGATCAGGTCTACTGAATGGTGTGTGTGTGTGTGTGTGTGTGTGCGTACTTACATAAACTCCAGATGAACAGCATATTCTTTGGATATAAAGGGAATTTGGTCTTCTGCTAACCTCTTGGCTAACATAAGAGCACTGTCCCAATGCAACAGGTCTCTCCTCATCTAACACACACACACACACACACACACACACACACACAGTGAGAGCTGAAGACATTGGTTTGAATTTAAGCCTACATTAATCTTTAGCTATACAGTTACATGTTACACTTAATGACAACATCTAATGGAGAATGGTGAGGAATTACTTAATTAATTTTCCTACTGGCTGATAAAAGACACAAGTGATCAGCCTTGGTCTCTTACACACAGACACATAAACACAGACTGTTTACTCTTTATGTTTTTACCTCTAGGGCAGCGATTGGGCAGCTTGAGGACAGATAGAGGTCCTGGGCCAGGTTGTAGTCACCTAGAAACATTGCCAAATGTCCTGCCCGTAAATTCATGTCTTCTATACCCTGAACAGAGAGAGAGAGAGAGAAAGAGAGGAAGGGTGGGTGTATCAGAACTGTCAGAATAGACTGAAATAGTGTCTGTTTCAAGAGGGCGTGACATGTGAGCCATGGTTTGTGTGTGAGTTGTACCTGGATGACCTGCAGTGACAGGACCATGCCCACATTGCCGCTCATGCGGTAGACCTGGATGGCCAGCTCGACCTCCATGTGGACCAGGCAGGCTTTGCCTAACTCTGCCCAGTCTGTGCTACTGCCTGCAGACTTACACAGATCGCAGGCTTCATGGAACCTGGACAGGAATACACACACACACACACATATTTTTCACATCTACAACTTTTAACCAAAACAAATTTTGTTTCATACAGTCCATTGCATCATTGTGAAGTCCTACACCCCCCTCCGACCAGCAATGCAGTTATCTGCTGCTTGAAAATTTGCTTTGGTATCAAGTGAAACCTCATCGACTAATTTAGAGAGAACATTTAGGGTGTTGTGTGAGATGAATGGAGGATCTAATAACTGTGGTCTTTTAAAGGGAGGATATAGGAAAAGGAGTGGCATCTTCTTTCTCCAATTATATATATGATTTTTGCATTTTTAAAAGTCTGTGAGCAGATTTGGACAAACAACACATTAAAACTGGACTTTGTTATTATTATTTTTATCCTGAGCCACAGTATAATTAAAAACAAAACCACAAACCAACTAAAACGGGACCTGTAACATAAAAGTAATGCATATGATACTCAGCTCACTAAAGTCTGGCTTCACTAAATTTAAATACTGAAAGGCAATGTAGTGTTCTTGTGTTACTTTTTATGGTTTAGTTTTATGTCTTTTTTCCATTACATTCTGTATCCTGACATACTGTGTTAATGAAAACTGTGAGTAAATTTTAAAAATGGAAAATCTCTACATGAAGAATATGTATCATCTTGCTGTTCCATACCTATCATAATAACAATTCAAAATGCTACTACAGTACAACCGCCCATATACAATTTCAGTGTACCCATGTGTACCCTTAACAGCAGCATCTAATAAAACTAACCACAGATTGGACTGACAACCAAATAAACTCCCAACTGACAAATATATAAAACATAACACAGGCATATTTCTCCATCAGGAGCACACATTATCAGCATCTCCAACATGGCTGACCTCTTGAGCATCAGAGCCTGGGCGAGCTGCTTGCTGAGCTCCGGCGGTGAATCTGAAGACGTGCCGGTGGAGCGCTTGAGGAAGGAGTGTGTGCTCAGAGCCACTTCACTGGTCTTGCCGCTTGTCGTCTGACATGTCAGCTCCCCGTTGTATAAGAGCAGAGGCTTCTGGGAAAAGAGGAGCGCGGTGCTCCCCACCAACACCACCCGGGGGCCTGGGCAGACAGAGTGAGAGAGAGGGAAATAAATAAATAAAGTTATCTCTTGCCTACATTGACATCACAGGATTATGATAACAGGAGTAATTTAAGGGCACTAGAGCCCTGATTATATTCTGTACTGTTACATGACTGTATTTTGTTGATTTACATATTAAAATGTATGCTGTTGCACTCCCTCTGAATAGGACAGTGAGAGAAAGAAAAATCAAGGACCAGTACTCTGTCTAATATGTTAGAGGTAAAAGTTGTTTTTGTTTTTTTGACAGAGAGGTAAAAGTGTGTGTGCGTGTGTGATGGTGTGGCATCACCCTACCATATATGGTGGTTTTATGCAGGGCGTAGGTATAGACCTTGTCATCATCATAAGCTACAAACACTCCTCTGTCAGCATGCCAGTTGTCCCACAGCACTCCTGTGATGGTGGGAGAGAAGTTGGGGAGCTCAAAGCAGGAGTCCATTGCCTAGATTGGACACACACACACACACACACACACACACACACACTTAGACTCTTGTTAATCCCAAGTACTTCTGTTATTTGAAATCGTACTGCTTTTTCCTTGTAAAGCACTTAGTAATCTGTGGTTTTGATAAGTGCCATATAAATAAACATTATTATTATATAAAGAAGCTCAACCCACTAAATAAGTGTGATTCACTCTAAACAAATGTGCTACAAATGTGTATGAAGGAGGGTAGGTAAGGGAGAAAATTGGACTTGGTAAAAGAATGAAATCAACTGTACCTTGACACATCAGTTCAACGCACAAGATTGTTAGTTTCTTTCAGAATTTCTGCATCATTTGCTTGTATTTTGAACTGTTGTTTTTTATATTTCATATATTTATCTTGGCTATGATATTTAATAGTGTTTTAATCTTACCTCCATGAAATATGAATGCATCTTGTCTTACCATGGTATTTTATCACTGGATATTTAATTACCTGGTTTTATCAAAGTGCAAAGAACGTCAGAGTACACTGTGTCTATGTGTACTGTATCTTTGACCGTATGCATGCATAGATGTGTGAAGCAACCATATGTACTGACATTCGCAGAGGAGAGCAGGAAGCCGCTGTTCTTGTCATCGATGAAAACCAGCCGTGTGCCATTTAGGTCGGGGAACACTTTCCTCACACCGACCGAGTGGCTGTAGCTGCTCACAGTCTCCCAGTCCTCCACCAACACACACACCACATTACCTGACTGAGAAACAGTGAGAGAGAGAGAGAGAGAGGTGATGACATCCATTAGAGAAAGAGAGGCAGGGATAGAGCGAAGAAAAGAGAACACATGGAAGAACACAAAGGACTGAAGAGGAAGACTGAGTATGGGGAAAGCAGGGAAGAGAGTTAGAGGGAATGGACTAGCAGTAGAGAGAGAGTCTCCACAAAGACTTTGAGCACAATAAATCAACAAAAATGAAACATAAAACATAACAGAAAACGCAATTTTTGTGTGACAGTTTTCATGTTTTCAGTACATGTCTGTCTTGGGTTTGATGACAAAAGGGAGAAGAAACTTATATTAGATCTCTGACAACTCAAGATTAGCCCTCCCTGAAAGGAACATTACGATCCAGAAGCTGTAACCATCAGTCGCCAGAGTCAGGCTTCCATTCATTGTTTGTGGAGCAGCTTCATTGTAAACTAGCTTTAGGAGAAACTTACATTCACAAGGCTACAGAAAAGTCTTGAGGAAACACGTGATTTAAACTAAATAGCGTCTTCCTATTATGTCCTGCCAAAACTTAGTGGGCTGCCTGAGGTGAGGGTGTGCTGAGCCTTACATCAGTGCCGTAGTAGAGGAAGTCAGGGGTGAGGGCGTGGCAAAGGATCCGACCTTTTGTGTCATCGTCTGGAAACAACTTCATCTGCTTCTTCTCCTCCTGGTCTTTGCCTTCAATCTAAACACATACACACAGACGCACAAAAAAAACAAAAAAAAATACAGTAAATGGCGAAGCCTGCTCAATAATCGTTCATTGGTCAATAAAAAGAGAAACAAAGCACTGACACATAGATGACTCACCATGTGAAGCTGCACTTTTCCCTCAAACAGCGCTGCTGCGTAGTCTGAGTTGAGGCACATGCTGGCTATCGTCCCCAAATACTCAATGTCCTTCAGCTTGTTAAAACCTGAGTGACACACAAAGCAGTTTAGTGACACTTATTATGATTAAACAACTAACAACACACCACATCACATGGTTTTCATGGTTAACACATCACACACACACACACCAGGTTCTTGGTCTACCAAGGCGTAGAACCAGGCTCTGTTGTTCATTCCCACAGCCACATGGTACGGCCCCATCGCAATGAAAGTAGGCTCTACTTCCACTTCTATGGCCACAGGACTCTCCTGAAAAACGCAGAGCATCAAAAAAGGACTGGAGGGCATTTTGAATCTAGTCAGCAGTGTCTGCCCCCAGCGGCCACACTGCTGGCTCAGTCTTACATACTGTATCTCCCCATTTTAATTACTCTCATTTCTTATCAGTCTTTCCTCCCATCAGCCTCTATCCTGAGCTCACTTATTTCATGTTCAAACATAACTGTCTTACGTGATTGTTTTTGGGTCATATGAATATTGCTGGAGCACAAGTACTCCTAGTTTTGGCTCCTGGAACTTTGGTAATAAATTTTACATTTGTTACTTTTGGCAAGGAGATGATGATTATGAAAGTTAAGCCAAGGGTCAAGAAATTACTGACTCTGGGTCACTATGTGGTCATTTATAAATGACTTAGCATTTTTGCTTCTTAAGTAGTACTTCCTCTTTTTTTTGTTGGATTCCAAGATACCTGTATATATACAGTGCTTCCCATTTCTGCCAACAGTGATTTTATGTCTCTGAATTTTTTTTTGCAAAACTAAGATTTTCATATGCATAGCATATTTGATTGACTGGCCAAAAAATTATGCATTTGTCTTGATATTCCATACTACAGGACTTAGGTATTCTCCATATTATGGCAGCCATCAACCAAACAGTATTACTGTGTACCACTAATGCAAAATTTGTTTGTTAAATAGATTTAGAACAATACTGTTTCTATTTCAGTGTGTGTGTGTCCTCACCCCTTCCACCTGGTTGGACACAGTGACCTCCAGCAGGGAGGTGAGGTAGGCCAGCCGGGTACCAAAGCTGTCACCCAGGATGGGCAGCTTGGTCAGGAAGACGTGGAGCGTCCCTTTCTGTGAAGAAACCGCCAACAGCTGGCCGTCATCTGTCCAGCACAGCTGGTCCAGACCTGGAGGAGGAGAGTGAGTGGCAGATGAAGGAGAAATGGGTGGTGCGGTGAAGATGGCCCTTTGACAGCATGGCTAGAACAGAGGACTGTCTCACCTTTGGTCTCATCATCCAGCTGAACTATATTGTGGATATCTTTCAGCTCAGACAGCTCGTGGATCTTTACGCTGCGACAAGAGAAACAGGGCTTTAGTTTTTTCACTTTCACAAAAAAGAAAAAAAAAAAACAGAATGGCTGTGCTGTTTCTTTTAAAAGCCTGTGTGTACATGTTGTCACCGCAGGAGGCAGCCTTGTTTAATGCAGGCGAGATGGCCACACTGTTGAGATCTTTGTGGTTGCGAGTCTGATAGAGCTCCTGCCCAATCTCCCTGATGTGAGTGGAAATAACCACAAAGTACCCATGGGAGAAGCCAATCAGTATATACCCATCACCGTACCTTGAAGAGACACGCAGAGGAAGAGAACCAACTTCAGTACAAATATCTCACTGACATGATTCAGTACCAGTGTTTGGTGGTGTGCCGGAGTGTGTGATCATGTGCAGTACCAGCGGTAGGACACAATGTTTCCATAGTGACGCTGGAAGGTCAATTCTATCCGGTTTTCAGGGTCGTTGACATTGAAAAGCATCAGTATCCTCTTGTCCACAGACACACTCACCTGAAGGATCAATATTTGCAGGAAGTTAAACATACGACAAAGTCAAGTTCAAACGATTACTTCATTTGTGTAAACTTAAAATTTGTGTAACTAAACTAAAATGTGAACATGGTGTGATAAATGTGTGATGTAAAAATGAGATATTGTGTGCATAAGAAAGATGTGGATAAATGAAAGTTAATGAAAAACTGCAGAAAGCGCACAAACTTACAGTGTTCTCTCCGAGAGCGGACCTTTCATCCGTCTTTATCACCGAAAAGCAAATCTCAGCAGGCTCACCGCGAAGCGTTGTCTGGCAAAAGAAAAGAAAGATAAACTGGGTCCATGTTTTTTTTTACATCTCAGCTTGTATTAGTTTACCTTGCACTTCTTTATCACATACAGCATGACCACTGTAGGATTACTTGCAGTACCTTTTGGTTGCTTGTAAAGTGAGTGACCTGGACAATTAAGCATATGTGGCTGTTGCACTGGCCAAGGTGACGCTAACATATTTGTGCTGCCTGTGTGTTGATGCACTCATGCGTATGTGTGGCTACCTGTCTGACGGTGTCCCCTTCATGATTGCTGATGCTCAAGGTGTTGTCATCACTTCCCAGAGCCAGTAGATTCTGAGTACTCCAGCACCCACAGGTGATCTTCTTGGTGTGCTTACCTATCATTTGTGGAGAGAGAGGGAGAGGCAATCAATATAACAGAAGTGACAGAAGACTAACAAAAGCATAAACAAGTATCTGTGCAGTTGTGTTGTATGTGTATTACCCAGGACAGGGATCTTGCGTGAGGTCTGCTGATTGTAAATCAACAGGTTTCCTTTGACTGTCCCAACTGCCAACAGCGGGCCCGTCTTTGACCACAGGATGAAGGACATCTGATCTCTGTTGAAACCACCAACAACAAGAAACAAACCCAGAGTATTAGAAGTGATTACCAATAATTTCACAGCTATTGTCGTCTAAAAAAAATGACAATTGCTCTTAATTAACCCAACGCTAACTTCTCCCTCTGTGATGCTGCTTGTCATACCTCATGCCGCTGTCTATCTGGGACGTTTTATTGACGCTGGCATCCCAGAGGAAGATGAAGCTGGATTTTGCAGCTATCACCGCCAAAATGTCCCCATCTTTATCCCAGTCCATTCCCACACAGCGTCTGCGGGGAGCAGGAGAAAGAAGAGAAAGGGAGGGAGCGGAAAGGAACTTAAAAGACTTTTAACAGTGAGTGGTAACCACCTAAACCTTAGCCAAAAATGATGTTCTTATACCAACCCTGTAAGGTTGAGTTCAGTCCACTTGTGTCCATGTCGATCAAATATTTTCACAGAGTTGTCCTGTCTGTATGATTAGAAATAACAAGCATATTTTAGGTAATGCACTGATGTAAATCTTGTATAAAAGGAAGTAGATTATTACACAGTTTTCTTTGGGTTACATTTCCTACCACAACAGTTTACTCACCCTGCAACAGCGATATAATTACCAAGGGTTTTCTGCCACTTATACAGTAGGTTAGAACCCGCCCAAGCTTTGTCATCGAGGATGAAAACGCTCTGTGGACACAAAGATTACTTTTTAAGTACATTTTATTTTAAAAAAGGCAAAATTTTAGTGACATTCATAGTTTTCTACAGAGAAATACTTATAACATAAGTTCCAAATTCAACAACAGTTTCCACTCATCCTAACCACAAAGGTTACTTAATGTTAGCCGTGACTGGACATTGGGCTTAGCTGCTTTTAATCACGGCATTAAAAAGTTTTGAACACCCTTTATTTCAGCATTTTTGATGAGCTACAAGCAATGTTAGCGCAAAATGATGCTCTTTCTGTCTCTGTGTTTTGGAAGGTCACTCCACCAACTTCACATGTCAAAGTGAATTTAGTAGTTATGAGGAGTACAACCCAGCAGGTGACAGCAGTTGTTTATCATCTTCTGTGGCTCTGGAGGAGCTTTTTCAAGTCTGAGAAAATTACTGCATTACAAACTGGCCATGTGGAGTCTGAAAGTTGTGGGCATTAACAGGCAGGGATGATCTAATGAAAGACAGTGTCAAGTTGCATTATGGGAAGTTTAGGATCCAGCGTATTTGGGACTCAAAGTCAGGGTATTGCAGCCTCTCTTGCATTCACTTTGACGGTTCTTTTTAAATCCCTGTCTTGTTAGTTCCCCAACTTTATGGAGTGCAGTACTAAACTGATGGAGTGTCCCTTTAACATACAATAGGTCTTGCAACCATTTTGTGTCCAAACATTTTCCCACTTTCTTAGATGCCTATTTAGAAGTCTTGGTGCTTACAGATAACTCAAGTCTCATTGGGTTTCAGTCACAGACATAGTTAAAGGCGTTACATGGCAAGCTTTTTAATCAAATGATACTACAAGAATGTGTTTTGTAATAGAAAACAACAGAAATGTCAAACAGTTCAATATATGTATATAACATTTGCAGACAGTGATAGCAGCACCCCTTACAAAACAATGTGTTATCTGCAACAGGTGTCCAATAAAATGTATCTAGATCTATAAGCTGTTTCCAATATAATACAGAGTGACACACACTGGATTCTTCACATAGCCTTAACCTATGATCTTACTGGTCATTTATGAGGCTGAAATTACTTTAATTGTCTAAGATTTTAAAATATAAGCTGTTTAAAACGGTCGGACAGCTGCCACATTATTTTAGTTGCAGAAAAAAATGTAGGCAACTACTTTCACAAACTGAGTTATGATTATTCTGGCCATTAGCTAACGTTAGCCAAACAGTATATTTTCCTGGTCTTATCCGACACCTCACCTGAGTTGGAAAAAGTGTCGGATAATACACCTAAAATGCAAGTCATTAGTTGACTTTAGTTTACGCTATAGCCAACGAGACAGTTGATTTAACTAACGTTATCCAATGTAAAACGTTAACATCATTAGCTTGGTTTCCACAGGTTGCCTAATTAACGCTACCCATAGACGCTACCGTTAGCAATTAGCTAGGTTAGCTAGTTAGCTGGCTGAAGCCCATTCATGTGGTAAAACTCAGCATCGAAATCGTAAAACCAGCAGTAACGTTAATGCTGCCATTTTAAATTAATTCGCTGGTACCAACCTTCATCTTGATGGCGTTTAATCATTTAAACTTTAAATCGATGTTTTCGGTTCAAAGCATCTTCGACACAACTGTTGTGTGTATCCCACAATGCTTCACTCTGAAGCGTCTGCAGAAGCCAGGGCGATGTCATAGCAACAGCCATTAGCCAATGAGGCGCCTCCAAAGCAGAGCTGAGGGGAAATACTGGAAGAGGAGTTTTAAACCGATTATTGTGATGGAAAAGGTCTTATATTTAAGAGACTTTGCAAACTGTCAACTGGACACTGAAGAAAGGATGCAACAAAAGTGCTCCTACCTGTTGTCCACCTATATTTCTAAAACTGGTGATAGGTTACAAATGATAAATCTTACTGAATGTGTCAGTATTTTCAGCATTGTATACTGTAAGTCACCATAAAGAAAGTCATACCGTAATAAATAACATCAAATGTATTTAAAATAAATATTGATCTTGAGTTTTAACACAAATACACACACAGTCTGTCAAATCTGCATCTCTCGAGGAGACTAAATATTTTTAACATTGACAATGACAATATTTTATAGATTGTGTATTGTGTCTGTTTTAATCTTCGGGCTTATAACATGGCAGAGAAACCTGAAAGTCAACAACAAAAACCAAAAGAATGAGGTAACCTTTAGAAAGCTTGTCAGTGAGCAGCAGCTAGTGATACCAAGGCTACCACCCCTTAAATGAAGAGTTTGAGCTGCTCCCTTTAGGGTGGAGGTATAGACTCCAAAACGGCAAGTGAAATAGATTCTAACACTTTTAGGATGTGCAATAAAATTACTTAATTTTACTGTCCGGCAATTAATTTTCACACTCTGTAGTTAGCAGCCCTGTAGCACTGTAATACAGACCCGCCCCATTGTTTCCTTTTTTAACTTGTTCTTCTTTTATTGGATTTACCTGTTTTCATTCCTACCTTTTTTACTTATTTTCTCCTATTTTGTGTAACTTTTTAAAATTTTGGGTTTGTTTTTATGAGTCTGTTTTTGCCATGCTGCAAGCCAGATTTACAATGTGGGACAATAGAGAATTAACTGAACAAATGGGAGAGTAGGACCAAACCTCTGAATAGGCCCTTTTTTTGACATGTCACAGTAGGAAAAGCACATGTGTTACCATATTAATAAAATGAATGATGGCTGAATTCCTTTTAGCCGCTTCAGTTTCAGGGTCCTGGATTGTCATGGACACTTGAATAAGGAGTCATCAGTAATGTTATTGGTATGACAAGTCAAAATGTCTGCTGTGAAAAAGGCCTGATATTTATATATTTTCCTCATGATCTAGATCAAAGAACTCCCTCACAGTCAACAGAGACACTGTCAGAAAATCATGTAGATTTGACATCTACAAGGACTGAATCCTCCCACTTAAAACAGAAGGATAAACTGAACAGATCATGAAGCTGAAACAACAAAACATGTTTGAAAGTCTCTCTGTGTTTCCTTCCCCCCTTTAGAAAAGCTATTCAAGAAGCTCATATACAGTCAGCCTTGAGGTATTATACTGTGTACATAATCTCTGAGTGTGCAACCAGCTGTGTTTGCTGAGGAGATATATTACATTATGCACAGACTGTAACAGTGGAAGCACTGATTTGAGCTCTGCTTCTGTCTCAGAGCTCCTGACAGGATTCTGTACAGTAAACAACTGCAATAAACTGAGGGATCGTTAATAACAATACTGACATTTATTAGATGTTTTATGGAGCCCAACTCAGCAAATAATGGAACTGATATTTTCTTTTGTCAAAGCAACTTCATGCGCAGTGTTAGTCAGCTAACTGAATATATGATCCCATCTGGTGCGTTGGTCCAATTGTAGCTTGTTAACATCCTGCAGGCTGCAATACTGAGACTATAGATAAATAAATCTGTAGAATCTCCAGATGGCTGTTTCTCATGGCCAGTGGAGAAAACACAGCTTCTAGTATATTAGTTCCATTACTTATTATTGTGCTGTTTCTTGGTGTTGATAAAGGACAAGCTGTAGCAGTACAGTAACCAGATGTCACCTGTTTGAGATTTGGTTTGCTGGCAGAAGCTACAATGTTGTCTTTAACAAGACTGCAAGGGACGGCATATACAAAACACATTGCACCGCGTACAGTACAAACTCTAAAATCTTCACACCTGTCACACAATTTGTAGTTGTTTGTGCAATGTAAAATAAAGCACGTCTTGCAGCGCCAATCACACCCACTCTGCTTTCATATCCAGAATAAAATCCTGCTTTATAGCTTCTCAGTGAAATAATTCTCTCCATCTTCATGCATCTTTCTTTTGAGGCCCATGGGCCCAACTTTGGAAACAACACCGGTTCCAGACGCCGCTACTTTTGCTTAATATTTAAAATACACACACAGTTTAATTTATACTTGTAGGCGTTGAATGAAAACTGCAGTGACAGCCTCACAATGTGATGGTGAACCAGGTGATCTGGCTGACTCAGATTTGAGTGTTTTCATATTGTACAGGCAACATAATTATCATTCATAACACAATTCAAAAGATACCATAAAAATACAGAAATCTTGTATTACTGAGGTTCCTATAAATAAAGTGCTAAAGTTTTACAATCTTCTCGGTGTGTTGGTGATTATCAGGGGAACAACTCCAGTGGATTTATTTCCCACTTTTCTCGTCTCATCCGTGTTTTTTTTTTTGACTACGGATCAAACCAAAACCTCACGCCACAAGAACAGTTTCCTCCTGTCTGCAGCTGGCCTCATCAACAAGGCCCAGGACCCCACTGACACAGACTCTCATCCTGCCCCATGGACACTGCCTGCTACATTGATGTAAAAGTCTCCATGTCTAACCTGACACATTACATGTATGCATTTGTTATATCTATTTTATATTTAAGATTCTTATTGCAGTACTTGGTTATATTTCTTTTCTCAACAGCACAGACAACATCAAGGCAAATCCCTTGTATGTAAAAACCTACCCTGATTCTTGTGAGAAATGTATACCAATAAATTCTAATGCTTCTATTTATTTCCCAAAGTTTTAGGGTGACATAAATCTCATAACTTAACATAACATGAGCTGATAATATACTAAGGATAAGAGAAAGGGATACTGTCCTTTAATTACTTCTTTAATTGAATTACTAACTGGAAATCATACTTTACCCACCTCTCTGTTAGCACGTCACTAGTCATGTGATCACACAGGTTTCAATGGCAGCCACTTCACTGAACATACTGTACATGGTACTTAGGAAAAGAAATCATGATGTAGAAGCATCACAGCAGTTTTCCTGTCACTCTGTAAATTCTGATCCTTGTGCTTCCACTACAGATCCAGTAGACGGCAACCTTGCACAGTTTTCAGGACTTCATCGTTCCACCGTCACAGAGTTCCTAACATTTGCTCTGTCCCATCTTATTTTTTCTGCAGTCCTGTAAGCAATCAATGATGCTCTGTGAAAGAGAGGAAACAACATCTTCAGCTTCTCCAACTCAATACTGGCTCACTGTACTGTACTTCTGTTCATCTGAAATACATCAAGGTCAACCGCTTCTTCTCTTGTGTTATTTCATTATCGATGAAAGAGGAGGAAAACACTCTCAGTGACACAGCAGCTTCTGTACTTTCCCATATATTGATGGAAGGATGACAGCTTATTTTTGCTGTACAGACCTGGGAGCTGGAAAGAAATGCCATGCTGTGTGACACAAATATTCCTCAGTGTGCTCCGGCATGCCGAAGCAGAATACATCCTGCTGACTCAGATCTCATTAAGATGCACTGAAGGGAGCAGCTGCATGATTTCCAAGCAAAATGGTAAAATTAGAGCAGAGAGATGAAAAAAAAAAGCTGATGAAAAATGAATGTTGTGAAATGTTTTTGCCAGTGAGACAATGAACCACAAGTGAGTAGAGTGGCTCAATGCTTTTGCAATCTACGGAACATTTCTTTTAAAAAACTGAAGTGTTATACCATCCAATAACAGATAAAAGAGAAATTAAATCCACTTAATACAGTTATCTTGTAATCCTGCAATGAATCATGAAAAGTCTGTGATTTACTGTTTTACTTGCCACCATTAAACTCTGTTGAGGTCAAATGTCACATTTTTGCTGTTGCAGAGATAATTCATTAATTTTTGCAGTTAATTCATCTGCTCCTTAATCCTTACAATAAGCCTATGTTTCAGTTGTGAAGGAGTCCTGTAGGAATTATGCAGGTATTGTGAAGGTGTTACAAATTGTCCTGCAGGTCAGTTTGTAAAGTCCTGCTGAAGTGTTCACTGGACATAAAATAATCCTGAAGGATTCTGACATGGGCTAATTAATTCCTGTTGGACTGCTTGTTATCCCTGCAGGGCCATCTCAATTTGCAGGATACAGTGAATCAGCAGAATCTAAACTTTCATGCTTCGCTAATTAAACAAGAAGTCTATGTACCACATACATACTCAATTATTGCTGCACAAATTAGAAATAAAATACATTGCAGGCATTTGTTAATCAACAAATCAATCTCTTACTAGTCTTTAACACTATATAACAATGCTAAATCAGTCCAAACTGGACAGTAAATCGTCACAAGACTGCAGAACCAAGATACAGAGCAAGAACACAAACACGCTCTGATATGCAAACTGAAGTTGTCCTGGCTCTGTTGTTCAGAGAGAGACACAGTTATAGATGACGAAAGGTTCTGAACACGTATCTGTGATGATTATCATGACAACATTAACACAAGTTGACAACATCGTCTCACCACGAGGTCCATTTAGTAGCTGGAGCTACTGGAGCTTTCGATTTTATCACAAAATCCTTGATCCATGATCATCTCCATCTGCTGAGGAAGATCGTGTGATATGATCAAAAGCCCCATAACAGCAACTAAATGGACCTAGTGAGATTGTTTTGTCAACTAGTGTTTAAAATACACCTTTTTATTTCACCTTAAGTAGCTTTAAAAAAAAGATCTTATTCCACACTGTCTCACAGTATCACATATATACACCGATCAGCCATAACATTATGACCAATATTGTGTAGGTCCCCCTTTTGCCGCCAAAACAGCCCTGACCCGTCGAGGCATGGACTCCACTAGACCTCTGAAGGTGTGCTGTGGTATCTGGCACCAAGACGTTAGCAGCAGATCCTTTAAGTCCTGTAAGTTGGGAGGTGGGGCCTCCATGGATCGGACTTGTTTGTCCAGCACATCCCACAGATGCTCGATTGGATTGAGATCTGGGGAATTTGGAGGCCAAGTCAACACCTTGAACTCGTTGTCGTGTTCCTTAAACCATTCCTGAACCATGTTTGTAGTGTGGCAGGGCGCATTATCCTGCTGAAAGAGGCCACTGCCATTAGGGAATACCGTTTCCATGAAGGGGTGTACTTGGTCTGCAACAATGTTTAGGTAGGTGGTACGTGTCAAAGTAACATCCACATGAATGGCAGGACCCAAGGTTTCCCAGCAGAATATTGCCCAAAGCATCACACTGCCTCCGCCGGCTTGCCTTCTTCCCATAGTGCATCCTGGTGCCATGTCTTCCCCAGGTAAGCGACGCACACGCACCCGGCCATCCACATGATGTAAAAGAAAACGTGATTCATCAGACCAGGCCACCTTCTTCCATTGCTCCGTGGTCCAGTTCTGATGCTCACATGCCCATTGTAGGCGCTTTTGGTGGTTGACAGGGGTCAGCATGAGCACCCTGACCGGTCTGCGGCTACGCAGCCCCATACGCAACAAACTGCGATGCACTGTGTGTTCTGACATCTTTCTATCAGAACCAGCATTCACTTTTCACATTCACACTCAGCAATTTGAGCTACAGTAGCTCTTCTGTTGGATCGGACCACACGGGCCAGCCTTCCCTCCCCACGCGCATCAATGAGCCTTGGCCGCCCATGACCCTGTCGCTGGTTCACCGGTTTTCCTTCCTTGGACCACTTTTGGTAGGTACTGAACACTGCAGACCGGGAACACCCCACAAGAGCTGCAGTTTTGGAGATGCTCTGACCCAGTCGTCTAGCCATCACAATTTGGCCCTTGTCAAAGTCGCTCACATCCTTACGCTTGCCCACTTTTCCTGCTTCCAACACATCAACTTCGAGGACAAAATGTTCACTTGCTGCCTAACATATCCCACCCACTGACAGGTGCCATTGTAACGAGATAATCAATGTTCTTCACTTCACCTGTCAGTGGTCATAATGTTATGGCTGATCGGTGTATACTTTATCATGTTGTTCCAGCTCTTCATTGAAGCTATGTGATGTTTATACTGAGTAACTGATTAAAACCCAAGACTCCATGTTTCTTATGGCTGCAGCATTCAATCAACACATTTCCCCAAATTCAGCCTGATAGTTTTGTTATCTTTGGAAACTTTGGATCTTCACTGGAACATAAAGTTGTGTGGGTTTGAACAATGTTTGGCAGTGCAGCATAAGTTTGCAATGACTGACTCGCTGTGGGACAGTGGGGCAATTAAGCTGGTAAATGCAGATGTGTACACCTGTGTAGAGCACTGACAGATAGCCTACTGTGGTAAAATGTGCAGCTGCATGTCTGAACTGTTTGCAGGTGACTTCTACATTTGTATGTCAGACAGTCCAGCACTTTCTGTATCCTTCTTGCTCCTGTCAGGCGTAATGGACTCAGGTGTTGTTAAGGCAGTCAGACAAGGTCACCGGCATCATTTCTCAGCGCCACCGGGAGCAGTTTGTCAGAGCTGGTTATGATTTAAAGCCTCCCCTGCAATAAATAACAGAGTGAATCAGTTGGCTACTGGCGGCTGTCCCGGGGGTTAAAGTATCCGTAAATTGTGAGCATTCCTCTTCCTGGTACACTTGTTTCACTCAGGTGAACGCTTCAACCTGCTGCTGTGTCTCTGGCTGCAGCTTTTAAGTTAGAGCATCCACACTTAAGAGTAATGAGGACTCATATTAACCCTTTGAACTGTAAAGGCCATTGCTAGGGCTGCTCTGATGGGGATGCTGTTAGAGATAAGGGCCACGTAAAAACATACAAATTTACACCACAATGGCATTTATAGTGCTTTTGTGACATATGGAAACTGCATGCAAAACATTCTGTACCATAAACATGATTTAGTTGCTATTGTTAAAACGTTGTAGCCTACATTAGTATTTTACACAGGAAAAAAAACAAACAGAAACAAGTGTTAAATCACATCTTGACTTTAATGTATAAAAGACCAATAACAGCATATTACAGCAACATATATATATATTATACATACATAATTTATATTGTAAAAGAGGGTGTGTAATATCCTGGTACAAAAAGAAGATGTGCAGCTGTACCATTTCTCACCAAGCATCATTTTATTACTTCTTCATCTCAATTCATGGTACAAAAAGAAACACATGATAACACATGGTATGTTTAGTGTGCACTGTATAATATACAGCATAATGCAATAAGACTTCATACAGATTATATATTTATTTATGTACATAATATACACTAAATATATAGATTGATTTGGAATGTCTGTCTTTATTTTTAACCTCTGACTGAAATCAAACTCCCTGACTACATCTACACGGCGGAGGTGACACACTTCTTCTGCTCTGATCTAAAGAGAATTACTCTCTAAATAAACAGCAGGCAGGTTTGAAGGGGAAGAAAATAGAATAATGCGGCAGTGCATTAGGCTTGAATAAACATCAGCTCAGCTGTGGGGAAACGCTGGCCGGCCCGTCTCTGCTTTTTAGATGTCATGCCGGCAAATATGGGCGGCTTTTCAATCTTCACTGGCTCCTGGAGTACTTGGCTTTCAGCTGTGTGGTTAAGTGTGTGTGCGTGTGTGTGAGATATGTCCGTGTGTGTATGTGAAGTGCATCCTGGGGGCTACATTAGCTCTAGATCTGTCAGATCAGACAGGATGCCTGCTTTGCCTCTCACTGTCAGGAGTTTTGTGTGCACGCACACACACACACACACACACACACACACACACACACGCACGCACCAGAGGAGCAGATTGAGCCACACAGGGGAAATACACAATTAAGTGTACAGCATACAATGATTGTGGCATGTGTTGGTATTGAACCTGCAGTCAGCATCTTTGCATTCTTGAAGTTTCTTGACATGTACAATAAGTTCACTCAAACAAGCCCACAAATATGAACACATGAGGTCGTCTCACAGGAAAAATTTTCCACTAATGTCTGTGATGATACTTTGTCTGCAGCAGCATCAAATCTAATAACGCTTTGAACTCGACATCAAACAAACCGTTGCACCACCTGAGTCAACGTTATTAAATTCATGGTCTCATTATATGGTCTGTTGTTCATTTTGTCTGGGTATCCAATTCTGCTCTAAAAAGTAGTGGTGCGTGGTTTTCTGTGTGTGTGTGCATGCGTGTGTGCGCGCGCGTGTGCGTGTGTGTGTGTGTGTGTGTGTGTGTGTGGTGATGAAATGGGAAAATGGGGATGAAGAGAAAGCAGCAGGGAATTGAAGATGTGGAGAGGGGAAGGGGGAAGATTCTCATTTGAGATAAAAATATACTCCTTGCAATCTCTGAACACCCGAACACATGTACAACACACACACACACACACACACACACACACACACACACACACACACACACACACACACACACACACACACACAGCGGAGACAAACAAGGTAGGACAGAAAAGCTCAATCGACCCTGTATAAAACCAAGCCTGTAAATAGCTGACCCTGTGCTCTGTGGGAAATTGAAAACAAAATTTCCCTACAGGGATCAACAAAGGGCCACAGTCACACTCATTATTACTCAGGCTGTAAACCCAATAACAGTTCTTCACGGACCTCAATTATGTGAACAATGGCAGAATTACAAGTTTAAAAAAAAAAAAAAGAAAAAGAGAAAAGTTGGATAATTTGCCCGTGTAGCTTGTAAAAAAAAGCTACAGTAAATTGCGTATCACAGTACACTGTGTGCTTCAGATGTGAGCTGATGCAACATGGAAGACATACACACAGAAATATTAGATAAAGCGTGCTGATATATTTTTGACTGAAAAGAATAAAGAGCGTCACAGTTTCTTACAGTATGGCTGCTCATAATGTGCTGATTATGTCAAAAGTCTTTCTTTCATCTGTCAGCTGGCAAGAAAGGGAAAGAAGGAGGAGGAGGGCACTTGCCAACTGCAGCATGAAATAATAGGGAATATATTAAAATAGCATCAATACACACGATCAGATATTGTTAGGAAAACCAAGAGCGTAAAATGATGAGGCATCTCAACAGCCCTGACAATCTCCCTCTGTCTCTCTCACCTTTCTGTCAGCAGAAATAGAAGCTGAAAGTAGTGTGTGTGTGTGTGTGTGTGTGTGTGAGTCCCACCTTGTCTACAGGAGGAAAATAATAGGCAAGAGGAAAAAAAAAGAAGCTGCGAGACAGCTGTTCTGTCATGCTCAGATAAACACTGCAGATTCCTCCTCATCATGGGTGTGGTTGGCGGTTCACTTCTGTGGCAGAAGTTATCAGGATGTTGAAATATGAAAACTTTAATAAAAACTGAACCCTAAACATTAAAATGAATGATATGCAGTTGTTAAGGAGAGTTAAATTTGACTTTGCCGAAGTGTAAAACTTGAAGTGTGTTCAGTCTCTCACTTCCCCGTGTTGGTCACATGCTGGCAGGTAGATGTGTTTCTTGGTGTAACTTCAGTGACCACGTCAGCGGTGACAAAGAGGAGGGTCTCTGAGCCACATCATGCACAGTCCGCCACTGAATGTTGGCGTTTGTGTTTTCACAGTCTGACGGCCACCACACACGCTCCTGCCCGGCCCACGCACAGAGGTGCTACCTGGATAGAAAACACAAGAATCACAGTCACAGCTGGATACTAAAAGGTGCAGCAATGGATTGTCTAGAACTATAAATCAGTGCAGTCCTATGAAATAATGTAATTTTCATGTTTTCAGTTGAGTTAAAAGCTCACATGCTCCTGTTTGGATTTGGGAAAAATTGTATCACATTTTTGGGGGCCTTTTTAAAACTATTGGATACAGTCAATACTACACACTCATCAACCTTGAAAACTAACTTTTAAGCCAACATGGATGAGAAGTCCTTAAAACGTCTTTATTTTAAGGTTTCAGATTTTAGTTTTCTGGACCGCAATTTTACTGTTTTGGTTCACTCTCACAGCATCGTTTTTGACCACAACAGGCAGCTGTTTTCTGAGAAAAAGCTCTGAAAAACCCACTGTACACTACCTGCTCAGCACCAAACTGCAGACAGACACAGTTAGCTACTAGCTGGTGAACATAGTGGAGCATTTAGCAGCTAAAGAGCCAGATATTTCCCTCAGGAGTTGGTGGAGACCAAAAACTCAAACTGAATAGTGTTGCTCTGTGTCTGCCTGATGTGTAGATAGGCAACTGTTTGCTAACAAGTTCGCTATATCAACGTAAAAGGTGTTAATATGACAGTGTTGTGTTCACAGCTTGTTTCAGATGCCCCCAAGGGGTCAAAACATTAGTTATTGCAGGTTTAAAGTGCTCAGATAAAATGGAAATTTGAACATCTACATTTCCGTGACCACTGGCCAACCCCATCTGCTGATAGAGATCATGTGATATGACAGAAAGCTCTGGAACAACTACTAAATGGACCTTGAGGTGAGATTGTTTTGCAAACTGTTGTTTCCAATGTTAGCCAATGTATGTAATGAATGTATTATTATGTGAATGTAGGATATGTACAACACTGATATTTGGCGCCTAGGCTCTGACTTTGTTGCTCCCTGCAAGGAAACACTGACTTGAGCACAGCAGGGAGTGGGGAGTGATGATAATCCTTTGGCTCAAAGGGAAGCTTTGTGTCTTTTGTGGTTGTCTAGTCCTGTTAGTGTTTGTAGCCAGAGACAGTCAAAGCTGTCTGTCAGTCACCTAATTTTAAACATGAACTTACCACCCATGTTATCTGTCTTGGAAGAAAAAGGATTGACAGATTTGTGCTAAAGCAAGCGGCGGGAAGTGATGCTACTAGGACAGGACAGACAACCCATCCACTGGTTTGTTTGTTTCAGTTTCTGACAATGAACAGAGGACACATTTAATGGTCTCAACATGTCCCCTCACATCTCAGTTTGTCCTCATCCCTCCGTGACAGTTTGAGTGTTCTCTGTATCCGCCCACCCTACACCCCCCTCTTGTTCTCAGCATGGTGCGTGTCTCCAAAATAGCAGATTTCCAGCGACTTTGGTTGGAAAGCCTCTGGGGCTATGCAGGAGATGAGGTATAAACTGAAGTGCGATAGACTTCTGTTGAATGAGATCGTTCAACTTTGAAACAGTCCCCTCTTTCCCCTACTGCTGCAGCGGCAAGGACAATATTAGCATGAGGAAAACACACATTTACATAACAATGAAAACATGCCAAGATACATGGGAGAGGAGCTGGAAGAAGGTCAAACTGCGACTGTGTGTTTATATAACAACTTTTTTGGTGTAGATCATGATTTATTATTTGTTTTTACTGAACTACAGTCAATGTGTCTATATGCATAGTGTTAGTGCATACATATAAATCTGCTGCATATGTTTGTACTATAAAGAGAACAGAGATTATTAAAATGTACAGACTCTATCCTTCCAAACATACAGTATATTAACTGCATTTATGTGTGTGTGTGTGTGTGTGTGTGTACCTGTGTCCACTCATTTGTCTGAGGGTCGTAAGCTTCTACAGTATTGAGATACACCTGCCCGTCATAACCGCCCACCGCATAGAGACGGTCGCCAAGGAGACAAACACCAACGGCATCTCTGCTGATGCTCATGGGAGCAACTGCCGTCCACACATCTGTCTGAGGGTCATACCTGTACACAGACACACACACACACACACACAGGTTCACACAACACACAAAGTGAGAAATTAAGTACATTTATTCTATTCCAGAGCATGGTCCGTACATTCCGAACATTTGGGAAATACAGTTATTCGCGAGTTAGATGAGAAAATCGATATCAATCTGTCTGTGCATTAAGTATGGAGCTGGAGCAAGGAGGAGAACTTTGCTTAGCTTAGCATAAAGACTGGAAGCAGGGGGAAACAGCTAGCCTGACTCTTCAAAAACACACTACCAGCACCTCTAAAGCTCATTAAGTAACATGCTGTATCTCATTTGTTTAATCCGTACACAAACAGAAATGCAGAAATTACAATTTGTGGTTTTAGTAGGAGTTGTGTGCTGGAACTATTTCTTTGCACAGTAACTTCCCGGAGTCTTTCCATCACTGTGAGGTTGCTAGGTGTGGTACCAGTGTTGGACAGATAAACTGGACAAACTGGTTGTCAGGAAATAGTTACACCATTAAACCACAAACGGTCTTCTGTTTGTGTACCAGTTGAACAAACAAGATACAAAGTGTTAATTAGTGAGCTTTACAAGTGCTGGTAGGGATATTTTGTAACTTTGGACAGAGCCAGGTGAGCCGTTTCCCCACTTTCCAGTCTTTTTGCTATGCTAAGCTAACAATGTCCTGACTCCAGCTCAGTACTTCACACACTAATTCTTGGCAAGAAAGCAAATAAGCATATTTCTCACAATGTTGAACTATTAACTTAAAACCACTACATGTAGCATTAAAAAATGTCAGACTTTGGCACCCCCCAGAGGTAATATCAAAAATGACACTGTGGCAAATTTTATATGTAGTGAGCCATCACCTAAAAGACATGTCAAATACAACACAAAAAAACACAATACCTATGATACATCTGTTACATCCCCTTAATCAAATGGCAACGCACACACACACACACACACACACACACACAGTACATATAGACTCACCTCTCCACACAGTCACTTAGCCGAGATGCAAGGGATGAGGCCGGAGCATCATGACCTCCGATGGCGTACAGGAAACCATGCCATGTGGCCACACCCACACCTCCACGCCTTTTAGCCATAGGAGCACAACCACTCCACCTGTAGATGGAGGTTTAACCATCAGAAAGAACAAGAGAAAAAAAGCAGACCAATACGAACCTCGTCTCAGCCCTTCCAGCGAAGACATTAATGAATGTACTTGATAAACAGAAGTTGTTTGAGTCTATTCTAAAGTCCTGAGAGGGTTAGCTGTCTCCTTTGATCTGTGGGTAAATAACCTTAAAAGCACAGATGCGCCTCACTAGAAAGAACAGCAGACAGGAAATAAAGCAGGAGGCAGCAATTAATTCTGGTCAAATGAAGTCCCTCGTCTCTGACCTGTTGGTGTGGGGGTCGAAACACTCCACTGAGCGCAGGCAGGATGAGCCGTCACGACCTCCTACTGCATACAATCTGAGGAAGACAGAAGATGGTGTTATCCCTCTGGACAGACACACACACACACACACACACACACACACACACACACACACACACACACACACACACACACACACACACACACACACACACACACACACACACACACACACACACACACACACACACACACACACACATTTCTGGACTCTGACAGTCCCTTTTCAATTTAGTGACACTGAAACAGATGGGGTGTATTTATGTATGTGTGTGTATGTGTGTGTGTGCGTTGTGCAGGATTTGGGGACAATGTGAGGTGAGCAAAATCAATCAGCCAACACTCTTGGGGCATCACAACCCCGAGCAGTCACTCAGTGTGTGTGTGTGTGTGTGTGTGTGTGTGTACATGCATGTACATCTATGGATGTGGAGTTGGGAGGGCAAAGAAAGAAGTGCATCAGAACCAGTCAAGCAAGTAATGAGCTCCATCAGGGAAAGAGCCCAGAGAATACATAACACATACATACACACTCACAAATGCATGCAGCCTTGCACACACACACACACACACACACACACACCTGCTGGGCATGCTTAGCCACATCAGTTGTTTCTGTATTAATTAGCATCTATAAAGCCTTTTTCTCTCTGAGGCACTGAATAATAAAAACTACGGAGCAATGTTGCAATTCTAATAAATTCTGGGGCAAGTGAGGAGACTCTAGTCCTGAACTTATCAAATCCCACTATTAATATGTGCATTTGTGCATGAGTGACTGTGTGCATATATATGTATGTGTGTGTGTGTGTGTGTTTGTCCTGAGTGACTTTTCCATTACTGTTTGATATTGCAGTGGCTGTGCAGGAAAGGAGGCGTTTCGCAGAGCAGTTACAGTAACATAACATTACCTCTGTTACCTTTATCTTCCAAACAAGCAGAGGCACGACAAATTCTTTTTTTTTTTTCTCCTCTGGATAAAAAGTTTAGGCGCTTAGCTGCAGGACCAAAACTGTTTGGTTTCAAGCCGTTGAAAAATGTTCTCCACTGGTCTCTGCTTTCCAAACCACGAGAACTGGATTTTGCTTAATAATTTACTATTTTTATGGCATACAGAGGCTATGTACTATAATTAGCAACATATGGGGTGGCGCGGTATCTACATGTGTACAATTATACAGTATAAATGAGAGTCTGTATTTTGATTAAGTACAGTGAGGGAATTTTTGTGTAGTTTCTGGTCAAATGTCAACAGTCTATTAAATTACATGAATTTGGCTGATGCTTTTGTCCAAAGCAACATACAGCGTCCATAGTGTCCAAACAAACAACTAACAGCATGTTCAGGGCTACAGAGCATGTGCTAAATTGAATCTTTAACTTGGATATAGCGTAGACGTGTGTATGCAACACGCAAGTGGATTTGTGAGCTCTTACTTACTTGCCATTGAGTACAGCTACGCCCACTGTGCTTCTGGGTGTAGCCATACTTGCAACAAAGCTCCACTGGCGAGCTTGGGGGTCCCACCTAGTAAAAATGATGTAAACAACTTCTCAGTCCTGCACATACTAAAACATGGCAAGTCTGAACTTCTAAAAATGTTCCGGGTCACGAGTGATGAAATATAGAGTGCAGTTAAGAGATTGTATTTTCACATCACCGCATCTTTCAGCAGCAACATCTCTTTCTAAAAACAGTGCCTGTGTTACTCTGATAATCCACAGAAACTGCAGTCCACTGTCATAAAACCAAATCTGATTGTATTGGGATGGAGACAGAGATATCAGAGGCAATATCTCAAAAACTGGTCAAATAAAAGTGAGAAAAAAATATATATATAATTTGTAATGTGGGTGAACTGATCCTTATATAAATAAATAAATAAATATAAATAACAGAATAAAGCAGCTGTGTGAAGTATCCTCTTACCTTTCCACTGTGCTGAGGTAGCTCCAGCCATCATGTCCTCCTACTGCGTACATGGGCCCCTCTAGGACAGCTACACCTGTGATACACAACCACATATGCATGATTAAATCATGGCAACTTACCAAAAGCATCAGCTCAGACAAGCTGATAAAACCACACACGTTTAGGACAAGAGTGTGAGTTTTTATTATCTGTGTGCAACCACACCCAAGGCATTAGGCGTGCAGAGTTAGCAGTATGTTGACACCTCCATACTCAAGGGATTTATCTGCCAGAACATCTGTGGTGCCAGATGTGTGTGTTTGAATCCCGACCTCCCTTCACACACATGCACACATTTATAAAAACAATGAAGCACCAGCACAGCACGCCTTATCAAATGCTCTTATTGTAACAGCAGGCTTGCACAGCGAGTGGGGAGATTGTCCTCCAAACAAGATACACAGGTTCAGTCCACGCTGTTGAAGTGCTCTTGAACATGACGCTGAATCACTTACTGCAGAGGTGCTGTTCTGTAGCTGAAACTGACCTTTGACCTCACTGTGTTTGGAGCAAAAAGACAATTTTTTTGAGCAAAGATCAAAAAAAAAAAAAAAAAAAAAAGACTTTTCTTTTCTCTTTAAAATACTTGTATAATGCCATATTCAAAATCCAAATAACAAAACCATTATCCATCCTGTTAGAAATAGCTGCTCTATGAATAGCCAGTAAGTTGCAATCTTTATTGACACTTGACTAACTGACTTTTCCGAGCCCTTCTCAGCGTGTACTGTATATATGACATTTCTATTCAAACAAGGGGCTCACCTAAGCCGTGCCTGTGTGTGGACATGGGAGGCATGACGCTCCAGGTCTTGCTGTGCGGGTTGTAACACTCCACAGTGTTGAGGGTCTTGAGTCCATCTCGGCCGCCAACCACATAGAGACGGCTGTCCAGGACAGCTACACCAAACTGTAGTCTCCGTCCACTCATGGTGGCTACCTGCCTCCACGTGTCCCGACGCAGACAGTACTGCTCGATACTGGTAGCACCTGGAGAAGAACATGTAAAATAAAACTCTGGCCCTTGCTGAGCTCTAATTTTGCACTTCTGCAGATTTGAACTGTCCAAATACATGGAGTTAGTGCCTGAGGTTGCATCCTGCTCCAGTACATTTATACGTACCTTCGCAGCAACACCTTTTTGTTTTTTTTGCTTCCCATTCTTAACACAATGTGTAGAATACTGACAAACCAGACCAGGATACCCACTCCCAAGATGTCAGGTCAAGATAGGACTATACCACTTTCATTTACTCCCCAACAGTAGACTATGTATTTGTGTGTAGAGACACAGAGCCTGCAAGCACACATGGATCAAGGAGCTCTGTTTATGATGACCTCTGCTAAAGATACGTTTGAGATAGTTATTCCATTAATGTTTTCCTTCATACAATGTGGGTCATCCTGCTGCCTAAAGGTCTAACATTAGGGCTGCAAGTAATTATTATTTTCATTATCAATTACTCTGCCCATTATTTTCTTGGTTCATCGATTGTGAGAAAAATGTCAGAATAGTGAAAAATGCCCATCACAATTTCAAAGATATTCAGTCTACTATCTTACAGGACAAAGAAAAACAAAAATCCTCACATTTGAGAAACTTTTAGCTTGAAAAATGTAATTAATCGATTATCAAAATAGTGACTGACTAATTGATAAATCGACGAATCATTGCAGCTCTATCTAAGATGCTGACCACGTAAAAATGAAAATGACCAGAAACTAAAAATATTAACACTACAATAATATGCAGTATATTCACCATATATATGTAACGTCCGGTTGTATGTGGTTATGTGCAAGTGACTGTTCTACCTTTTGTAGCGTCCATGCCCCCTACGGCGAACATGGCCCCAACGGTGGCCTTTCGGGGCCGGGTGCGGGGACTCTGAAGCAGGGGCCGGCGCTGGGGCAAGAGGTGATACTTCATCCCCTCCATCAGCAGCCGCTGGCACTCCATGCTGTCCCGGAGCAGAGGGTTGGACTCCAGGTCTGCCAAGAACTACACACACATACAAAAACACGCACACATGAACACACAGGAGACATGTGACAACTGCTATCAACAAGCAGTTGAAACAAATGCAGGGTGTGTGTGTGTGTGTACTGAGGGTGTGGGCCAGTGTGGGTTACGATGTTATCACTGATTGTGGAGGTCTGAGGGTCGAAAGAAAGCTGTTCTCTCATTGATTGAGAGATTAGATCAGATCAGACCAGCAGCCATTAGTGCTTATACACACACACGCACACACACGTACACACAAACGTACACACAAACACAAGAGCATGCACATACTGATCATCTGACACACTAGAGGACTAATCTGTTCTCAACATCTCATCAGCTTTCAGTCCATACCCTCTAACCTCATCTATGAACACACACACACACACACACACACACACACACACACACACACAGCCAGGGGCTGCAGCATGAAGCACTTCAATCCACCAGTCTGTTCCTTAAAATACATCCACAGGAAATCACTGCCTGTGAGAGAGGCAGGGTGGTGAGAAGCAAGTTTTCCCTGAAGGCAAGAAGGCATGAATTACATGATTTACATTTAGATAGGTGTGTGTGTTTGTGTGTGTGTGTTTGCGTACGTGTGTGTGTTAATAGATGGAGAGCAGTAGAGGTTCCAGAGGAGACTGATGTGTTGTTTTTTTTATAAAAGTCATCTGAAGTTTCCAGACTGTGTGTATACCTACGTAGGTGTGTGTTGGCTGAAGCTAAGTCAGAGGGGACGTTCAGAAATGGCAGCTAAGATTTAATCACAGAGAACACGTATAATACAGGACATTTGATAAAAGAGAGGGAAAAAAAAGCAAAGTTATTTTTACCCCCTCTTTTTCCTCTGCCGTAATTCCCACCACTGCAAAGAAAAGAAAGATTCGGCCTAAATAATTCAATTTGGTCACTGAATGTAAAATCAATTTTCCCAGCCAGACGTGGAGAGCGTAAAGCAAGCATGCTAAATGGATAAACAGCTTACACACCAGTGTGAACCCACGCTTCCATTGCATACAATCACAGAGGGACAAATTAGGGTGAACACTATCTCGGCGGTCATTTGTGCGTGTTTGTGATAAAGAAGGACGGAGATAGAAAACTGTGTTTGTCCTCGTCTGTGCTATTTATCCATCACGCTGTGAAGGACTGAATGTGGAGGGCGAGATAAGACTGAATCCTGCAGGCGGCCCACCTTCTCCTCTCTGTCCCCTCTTTACCTCGCAGTGGGCAGCGAGAAAGTAGTTCCCCCCCTCTCTGTTTCAGCTCACACTCGGACAAAAGAAGACAGCATGGACACTTATATGAATGTATACAGACAGAAACACACATCTCCCAGCTATGTACATTTTTCAAGCTTTACCCCTCTCTCATTTCTCTTGCAAGACATGCTCTTACTACCACCTACTCGTCTCCATCTTGACTTTTTATTAACAGTCTGCCTTTGCACCATCCCCATTACGCGCTCGCACACACACACACACACACACACACACACACACTATTAGTCAATTAATCGATTAGTTGACTGGCAGAAAATGAATCAGCAAATATTTTGATAATCATTAAAGTCATTTGCAATGGGTGGCAATGTGGGTCTGTCGGTTGCTTACATTCATGGTACTACATTCATACTCACTTTTGGTCCCCTGACTTTTCCTCTAGCGCCACCATGAGGTTCACATTTGTGGTTTTGAGTGAAATGTCTCCATAAGTTTTGGATGGATTGACATGAAATTTGGTACAGACATCCATGGTACACAGAGAATGAAGCCTATTAACTTTGGTGATCCCTTGACTTTTTCTCTAGTGTCTTCATCAGGAAATGTAAACTGTTGTTAATGATCAAATACCTGCAAAACTAATGACATTCCCATCAGCCTCAGCTGTACTTTGTGTTAAGTGCTAATTTGCAAAAGTTAGCATGCTAAACTAAAATGATGAACATATTAAACATTGTGCCTGCTAAATATCAGCATGTTAGCATGGCTGTAGTCTTGTTCTCATATGAGAAAAGGTGCTGCTTTTTTTCCCTTCTATATTAGGAAACTGAATATATATGGGTTTTGGACTGTTTTTTAGAAAGCGATGGGTATTTTTTGAGACCAAATGATTAATTGAGAAAATAGTCAGCAGATTAATCAATTATCATTGATGATGAAGACACCCACACACACTTACTGCCCTGTTTGGTGCACACTGTCCGACTTACAGCCCTCAGATGTTACTCTGAGAAGATCAGACCAAGTGTGTGTGTGTGTGTGTCTGTGTTTGTGTGACAGTGGTGGTGGGGAAAAGGGATTAAAGGTATTAATTTGGTGGATTGACATCCTCTTGATCAGTAATCACACGGCGGCCTAGATAGAGAGCTAACTAATTGGTTGATGAATATTGATCGGTTGTCTGTGGGAGGTTTATATGTCGTTTTATTGGCATTTCACAGCTCATGAGGTTGCTGAATGTTAATTTATTTGTCAGTTTAGCATGGTGGTGCTGGTGGGGTGATACACTGTTAAAGGTTGAATCAAACCTCAGCTCTATGTCTGTCTTGCTGTTGCTCGCTCTGCTCGAGTGCTGTTCCACTGCTTTACCTCTCTGCCATCCATCTTCTCCCCTGATTACATGTTACAGCTACTTGTGATTTCAGCTGACCAGGGCAAAGCCATATATCTGAGGTGTTCATACTGTAACCGCACAAGAGCAAAACCTGGGAGATGTATAGACGCAGGCAGAGAAGATGGAAAGGGGGGGGGGAGGCATAAGGGGAGATTTATCTCTACAGTTTCTTTATACATAGGGAGGAAAATGACTGATGAGGGAGATGAAGAGAACAGATAATTTAGCTGCAGTTAAGAGAGATATCACACTTAATTAAGGTTTAAAACGTGTGTGTGTGTGTGTGTGTGTGTGTGTGTGTGTGTGTGTGTGTGTGTGTGTGTGTGCATGCAACGCCCTAGGCAGTAACTGAGGTTCTGCCTAGCATATAAACTTCTCAGCATCACATTACCAGTCGAGATACTCAAGAGAGGAGGGGAAAGAGTGGAGATGCATGCACACACACACATTCAAATACACACATATTCACACAGGCACAAACACAAGCACACACCTGACAAAGTAATGGCTGTGATCTACAGTCCCTCTAATTGCCTAAAGAGGATAGTGAGTGGAAAAAGACCAGCAGATCATCAGGAGGAAGACTGATACAAACTCTTGCTGCATGCTTTGCTGTGAGAGATATTAAGACATAAACAACTTTGACAAAGCTCCTACAATATTAATGTGTTTTTGCTTCAAAATGTGTCAACTGATGCCACACACAAGAAAAACGGACAACAACCGCCTGAACGCAATAGATAACTAATGTGCTCGTTAGTGTTTGTAATTAATCTTTTCACCGCTTGCTTCTCAGCAATATGCAGATTCATTATTGCCCATTTAACTAATTTAAGAGTGTGAGAGAGAAAAAGAGGCAACAGGGAAGAGACAGAGGAAAAAGGGAAAGATGGAGAGACAGAGAGAGAGGCACCTGATAATGTAGTGACGCTGACAGACATAAAACTGTTTCACAAGCTTTTACTGTTTTATTATTATTACTATTAATAGGGATGTAGCGAACTGATACACCGAATCAGTATCAGTGCAAACACCAACCTGATGAGTGGATCGGTTATCGGCCATGATGGGAACGATCCACATTAATACAGTTTCTTTCTCAATGTCATTTTAAAGCTCAGTGTTGCCACTATCGGTTACATTCTGTCATGATGGGCTGCTGACTCAGTTTTTAGTGCCGCATCAGATCCAATCCTGTTACCTTACCTTATGATGCCATGAGTATTGGATTTGGGGAAAAGAAAAAGCTGGATGGGTGCATTCCTGATTATTAAACCTGCAATAACTGATTTTTTGGCCACTTTTTTGGCAGAAATAAGCTGTGAACACAACACTGACATATCGTCATCTTTTAACGTGATATGGCAAACTTGTTACCAAACAGTTGCTTATTTACACATCCAGCAGTCACAGAGCAACATTATCATTCATTTAGAGTCATGTGTCTGGCCAGCTGATGAATGTTAGTCCAATATTTACTCTCTTTTTTAACTTTCTGGTCTCTCCTGAGTGAAATATATGGCTCTTCAGCTGCTAATACTCCACTATGTTCACCAGCTTGTCGATAACTGCGTCTGCCTGCCTGCTGCGGCCAAAAATGATGCTATGAGAGCGGTGAGAGTGAACCAGAACAAGCTGCGGACTGGACAGCTAAACAAACTATAACTATAAACTATAAAGCTCAGTAAAGCCAAGGGGAACTGCACATTTGGGTGATAATTCTGCAGGTTCATCATGACGAGCGACCCCTTTCACAGTTTATCATTTGATACATTGTTATTATAAAAATATCGATCAGAGTTCTTTGCAGCTCTCACCTGTGGCTGCAGCAGTGGCAGTCGGATGTGAGCCAGCAGCGATGGTAGGTGGCGTTCCCGTGTGGCGGCGTCATGACTGACCCACATTAGCAAAGACGTTACTACGGTTTCCTCGTCTGGCACGTTGACGTCATCAGACGTGAGCAGCCTCTCCATCTCCTCCACTGGGAGCAACAGGAACTCCTGGCCTCCCACCACCTCTAAGAAGTGTTCCTGGTAGACAGAGAGATGAAATGGTTATAAGAGTAGAGAACGAAAGAGTCAAATTAGTCTCAAAAGAGGAAGGATGAATGAATGAATGTCTCCATATCCAATTTGACGTGCTATTTTCGCACATTGCATGTATTCTTTTTTCTTTATCCTGTGAACAGTTGCACATTCTTTAGTCAATATTTCTCACATTTCATGACCTCTTCATTTTAAACACTGTACAGCTCTTCATTTTAGAATATATCTATTTTACATACTTTAATTGTAATTTTATATTTATGACTCTTGACCTTTACAGTACTTGATTGATTCTCTTCTCTTACTTTGTTTATTTTAACAGTTGTGCACCACAACACCAAGGCAAATTCCTTGTGCGTGAAAACCCACTTGGTATTAAACCTGTGTCTGAGTCTGATTCTGATAATGAATTGCAGATGAAAAAAAGGATTGAGAGAGGAGGGAAAAAACAGTAGGAAGATATGAGCAGAGAGAGGAAAGGGATCAAGGGTTGGAAGGAAGAAAGGAGAGAGAAAAAAAGAGAGGAAATGAGGGCTTGGGAAAGGTCAGAGGAAGATGGATGAAAAGCTGGAGAAAAAAAGGATCTGGATGAGAAAAGGTGGGAATGCTTTAGTGGTATAAGACGGGGAGGTTGCTTGAGAAGTAGAGAGTAGGGCTGCAACAAACCAATCATTTTTATTATCGATTAATCTGCCCATTATTTTTTAAATCAATCATTGAGTTGTTTGGTCTATAAGATGTCACAAAATAGCACACACAGTTTCGTTTGACAAATAGTTGTCTGACAAATAGTCCAAAACACAAAGACAATCAAGCAGGAGCCAGGGAATTTCTGGCATTTTTGTTTGATAAATGACGATTAATTGATTATGAAAATAGGCTGCAGGTTAATTTTTTGACAATCAGCTAATCGATTAATTGACTAATCAGTTCTAGTAGCAAATGAATGCGGATGGGGTGGAAAAAACAAAAACTAGATACTAAAACATTGAGGCCAGTGTACAAACAACACTTGTGGTACATGTCCTCAGTGTAAAGCCACATTATGCTTAGTAGTTTGCCATAGCTATTATAGTTTTCTTATTTCTCATTTGTGTTTTTTATCTTATGTATTTTGAAGGTATTATATTATTTTAAGTATTATCTGTGGGAAGAAAAACATGTAACATGTAAATGTGACCTGATTCCTACATAAATAAAACATTTAAAATATAAAAACGAAAAGAAAACAATCTAGACTACCCAGGCTACTGGGTAGTAGCTCCTACACATTGGCTGTAATAACCCTGTGAGCTGAGTATGTGAGTGAATCACAGACACAGGCAGACAGTCACGCCCAGATAAAACCACCTCTACGACATAATTACCCCAGATTAAAGTTTAACAATAATCCACTTAGAGAAACAGAGAGAAAGGAAGAAAGAGAGGAACATTGACACTGACAGAGACAGACACACAGAGGGAGGCAGGGTGAAAAAAAAAAGGCATGTGAAGACAGGAAAGAACAAGAAAAGAAAAAGAATAAGTCGATGGAGGAGCTATTTCACAGTCACCATAGCAACCCTGTGCTGAAAACAGCCATTGTGGCGATAATGGTGTGTGGTGCGTTGCGAATGAGGCACCAATTTGTTACCAAGAATAACATCAAGGCTGGAAAGTGACCAAAGTCTGACTGAGGGAAACTGTACAGAGGTAGAGAGAGATAGTGAAAGGGAGAGGTGAAAGAAGCTTTTTTTTGTTCTTACATTCATTGTTAAACATCACCTGTGGTCTACCTTAATCTACACCATCATTTTCAGATCCGTATCTTCCCAACAAGTTGTTTCATTCATTTTCTCAATCAATCGCTGGAGCTGTACCCACCATGGTGTAGGCGTGAGCGGCCCTCTGCAGGTCATTGCAGCCCTGGGCGTCGGCGTAGGAGCGGATACCCAGACAGTTGGAGGGGTGGAGCTGCTTCATGAGGAACGAACAGCAGGCCTGAACCACAGACGACAACTGCAGCAGGCAGGAGGCTGACAGCAGAGACTCGATGGTGTCCTCCCTCAACTCGAGACGGCCTGGGAGACAAAGAAAGGAGATGAAGAAGAAGCAAGACAGTCAGATGGCAAGAAGGAAAGACAAGATATCACAAAAGGACTGCATATTTTGAAGTGTCTAAGATTTATTATTTAAAAGGTTTTGAGATCTAGAGTAACACTGCTATCAACTCAAGCAACTGGTCATGAAAGTCCTTCATTTCTTATAGAACTCAGACCAAAACGAATCCATTTAGTTAGAATGGGAAACTTGATGGCTGCTGAAGATGGCTACCTGGACCCAGCTACAATTCTTTTGTTCTAAGAACGTTCTGAGAATATTACCAGAAGTTTTTATTTTGTTCCTAGAATGTTCTTCTTAAAGGTAGGATAACGTTCTCTAAAAACATTCTAAAAATGTTTTGTGGTAACATTCTTAAAATGTTCTTGATAACATTGTCAGAACTTTATGCCCTAACATTCTTAAAACGTTATCCCAGCTAGAATCCTGTAAGATAACGATCTCTAAAAACATCTTAAAATGTTTTTGATAACACTGTCAGAACATTATGTCCTAACATTCTTCAAACTATTTCAGCTGTAAGTTTTTTTTAATGTTTCCAGAATATTATTAGTTTAGAGTAGGATAATGTGCTTTACAAACATTATACAAATGTTTTGTGATAACATTGTTAAAATGTATAAACCACTCAGCTAAAACTTCCTACGTCAAGTCAACATTCTCAAACCCCACATTTCAGTGTGTACCACTATAGCCTATTTGGAAAAAGTGATTGTGCCTTTAATCTTTAAAACAACAGGAAGAACCGATAAAGTAATATTTGTCTATTTTCTATTTATGTGGTGGTGCACTGCTGCTGAATAACACAGGATAGGTTGCAGGTCTGCCGAAGTTACGTTAGCTAAGCTAACTAGCTATGTAATAATAGACTACATCACTCACTGCTGTTACTGTTATCTAGAGGTCTCCATTGCATATTATTGCAGCAGAGAACAACAACACCTGTTACGCCTCCCCCCCCCCCCTAGGGGCGAACAACCACTCCACCATTGATCCAAATCAACCACAGAGAAACAGCTTTAAAACAACCAAAGCCATGGGATTTATTAACATAAAGACATACAAACAACCAACACACTAAGGCTACTATAAAACACTAAGTCAAAACACAACAGCAACACAAAATCCCAGACCGAGAGGCAGCAAGACCCAGAGTCCCCACATCAAATGCCTCTCTCCTCAGATGCAGGCACAGGAGCTTTTAAAACACTTAATTCCCAGGCCAGGTGCACCGCATTCAATCAAGATGTAGCACACCTGAGGAGAGCTAGAGACAATACATCCCTAAAACATCGGGACAATAACATCCCCAAAACATCCTTACAATGTTGCAGGGAAAACGTTTTACCTTTGTTAACATATCACATTATGTTCTGTCATCTCAGGCCTCAATAACATTTTCAGAATGTTGCTTTGAGAATGTTCTTCCTTTGTTATCATGTAACATTGTGGGAATGTTTTATAAAAGAACATTCTATAATCTGCTACCTCAATAACGTCCCCAAAACATCCTTAGAATGTTGCAGTTAACCTTATTATTATTTGAAATTATAAACATCCTTAAAACATTCTTTGAACATTAGATTAAAATGTTTTCTTTAAAACACTATTAGAACTTGTAGGTAACATTTGCCAATGTTGTGGGAACGTTTCCTGCTGGCTGGGTAGCCATTAATAGCTGATCAGATTGTTTTTGCACCTTTGCACCTCCTAAACCAAAACCTACTAGAAGTTAATTACACCTATCCAGGCTTTCCTGCTGTTTTCCAATTTCTGTTGGAGAGATTACAAAAATGTACACATGCAAAACAATAGCTGGAGTGGTTTTGAAATGTTACCAATAGGAATATCCTGGCAATCCAAAAAATATTTAAAACTGTGTGACCCAAGTTGATGCAGTGGTGTAAACACAGAGTAATCTGTTGGTCTGCTATTAAAATTAAAGCCCACTCTGCAATTTGTGCACAGTGCCTTGCCCAAACCGTCACTCAAACAGGAGTAAATAATTTGCTGGGGACTATTTTCAGCTGCGCATTAATAAACAGTGTGCTAGTGAGTGTTTACAGTACATCAGCAGGAGAGTATGTGTGGGATCAACTACAGTTCTGATTAGTTTGTAATAGGTTTTGGACAACAATAGAGGTCTATGACACAGAGGAATAAGATATATCAGGCTTTGGCTACACAGACAATACTTGTATAAATAAGATTAATTCATTTTTGGTTTTGGTCTTTTCGTAGGATTTGTTGACAATATGAAAATAACAGAATATCACCAGCCTTGTCCTACACAGGAGGTGTTTCAGCCGTATTTTTAAGTCGTCCATCTCACGTGCGTCTGATGGAAAATATACTTCTATTTTAATCAATACAGCTGTCTATATGAACGCATCCTGTGCAGACACAGACGGAGCACTGAAGCTGCTGCTGCTCTGCTAATGTGCTGCTCACGCTACGCCTCCTCTGTAGACACGGTGTGAGAAACATATTTGTTCTTATTAAATCCCAAATCTTGACAAATGATAAATAGTATGGATCTCAGTGCTGTGGTAGGTTGGTTGTGACTTCTGAAATACAACACGTTTAACGTCACTCATTTGCTACTTAAATAACAATTTGAGCAGGTCTGATAACTACCAGTACCATGTACCGCCATGCTTTGTGATTTTTTTCTAGAGAAAGACAAAGTCAATAAGTGTATCTGTGTACCTGTGTATGCATACTGCACCAGGACCCACAATGCATCAGGGTCTACTCCTTCCATCTTCACCTCGTCCTGCTTGGCCTCCCTAACATCACTGGTGAACATGGCCGCAAAGTAGTCTGACACGGATGAGAGGACCAGTCTGTGAGGGGAGAGAGAGTCAGGCATCAGTCAGAGAGGATGGACAGCTGTAATGGAGGAACGGAAGACTTTGACCTTGCTGACAGGACAGGAGTCTCTCTGACTGATGGGAAAGGGCAGCCTGGAACTGATGATGCAACCAGACAACGCACAGCATTATCATCCTGTAAATATATCACAGAGTACATACACATGCAAGTCACATCCCGCACACCTCTCCAACGTCGGAACTCGGGGGGCTGCATCCAACAAATGACGGTGATGAGGTGAGAAAGAAAGAAAACTATTTCTGTCACTGTTTGTGTGAACAAATGAGTACTATGAAAGCCTTACGTCGTTATCCCGAAATATAAACGATTATCACGTCTTCCCCCTCTCTATGATGGCCGGCTTTTCACCCGGCCGCTATCAACAGTTTTGTTTTCTGACGTTGTAGGACAACATGTCGTACGAAGTAGTTCTCTTCCAGCATACCCCGCCTTAAGTTACTAATGACCTGTTGGTGTCAAATTTAAAAGAGCAAGTTGCCAATTTTAATACATAAAAAAATCAACAGCTGAAAAAGTATATATTATTATAGCATGGCGACGGAAACTACTGTGTCTGAGGTGTTCTGACTTGTTGGTAAGCAGAAGCTGAAGTGATGACCATGTGTGTATTCTTAGTTTATGGAAAGTCTACAGTTGGCTTATGAGGTGGTGGTGCATCATGAGTGTTGTGAGTTGGAAAGTCTAGAAGAAGTGTCAAAATTCAAGCCAAAATAAGTAACCTCAACAGACAAGTTAGACCAAACAGAGACCAGTATAATGTCTCTATAAGGTCTGTGGTTTTTACAGCATTAAAGAGCTTCACATCATCTTAGGAGACACACTAATTTTTTCTTATCTGACATTGCTTGATAGACTTAGATTTAGACTTAAGCTCTTTTCAGACCCCTTTACTTTAATCTGATGATAATGTAACATGTTGGTCTCATGTCTGATTAAACACCCTGATCATTCTACGTAAGTCACAATGGCAATCTTACTAGGTTGAACCTAGTAACATTTCTGCATCACTTTCAACACGGCACAAGTCTAAATGAAATGCCGGCAGATTAACATAACTTTAGGATGTTGAAGGACAAGGTAAAACATGCAGAGGGAGAGATATGCACGTCTTGTAACGTTGCTGCCTTCTATCTATAGGACCAACAAGTGTGCTGAAAAACAGCATGTAACTGGACTGTAATCATTACTGCGGTAGAAAGAAAAAGATCCCACACGTGTGCACTCCAGACAGGATTAAGATCATTAGTGCATGTAATATTAAATATTAAATCACCTGATTTCCCCTAAAGAAATAAACCCCTCTGAATGGGACTCTCATCATGTATGCCCCTCTCTCTGAAGAGATGTTATTAGAGGTGGAAGAAAAACTGTGCAAACAAAAGCCTGGCATGGGCCTAAGGCATCTCCAGATGTTTGTGAATAGTGAGCATATCGAGGATAAAGAGCTTCATGTCCTCAGACGTTTAAATGCTTGATAGTCAAACTGCAGTGGAGCAAGTTTTCCCTCAATAGCAGTAAGAAGTATGTTTTTAATATCTAATATACATTTTCATAACTTGTGACATAAGGGAGACTGACCTGAACTCATTTATTTGTTCAGGGTTATTTATCTTTGAAACCAGTGCCACATTAGAAGATCTCTAAATATGTGAAACTAAACTGATATTTGAAAAAGATGTTGAAAGAAGAGGCACAATGTACACACAGATGCCATAAGGGCCCGGAGCTGTTCTCACATTAACACACTTTAACAATGCGGTAACACATCTCCTGGCTTTTTACAATGTCGCAACCTGAAACCAGTGATCGTCGTAATATAGTGATATTCTCTGATAACGTGAGGCAAAAGAATAAGAAAAAATAACATAAGGCCATGCTGCCCGAAGGTCAATACTGTCCTACATTATAATCTTTGTTTCCCTATTTCATGCTGTTTTTTCCTATTCTCTACTTTTTCAATTCTTTAGTTACACATGGCTTGTTATTTCAAAAATCTTTCTACACAGAATTCACAGAAGCATCCACACAAAACAATATAAAAGAAGACACAACCCAAGCCAGATCAAGTCCTGGCATGCACGATAAAAGACATGCCAATCCGTGCAGTCAGAGAGGAGATTATTCAATTTGCATGTGTCGATCACAGCAGCTGAGCTCATGGATGAGAGGGAAAGAAAGAAAGAAAGAAAGAAAGAAAGAAAGAAAGAAAGAAAGAGAGAAAGAGAGAGAGAGAGAGAGAGAGAGAGAGAGAGAGAGAGGAATATGCTTAAAGTAAGGTCAATGTAAAATTTAGAGGCGAGGGAGTCTGAGAAAGAAGATATATGACATAATGGAGAGCGAGCCAGATGAAGGACAGAGAGGAATTATTTTAAGGTCACTTCTAAAAAGACAGTTAATTAATTCCCCACCGCAACAATCCATTACCCTTTCATGTCACTGTGAAGTTAAACACACACACACACACACTCACAAACATCAAGGTATTAAAAAAGTACCATAAAGTATTTAATCGTTATTTAATATTTCATGAGCAGTAGGTTTCATTTTTTGCTCTTGGAGATGTCTTTGTAAATGAGGTGGTGACTGTCTAATGGATGCAAAATGACAGAGACATGTACAGTCCTCCAGATCTCTGCAGGGATCAGTATTTTTTATGTCCTGATCTAAATATGGCTGATGATAAGTAAACTGATCATGATGAAGCTCACATTACGGTTATATGAACAGATTTCCACATGTTAAAATGACTGTTGTGTGTGTTTTTTTGACTTCATGGTCAACAGACTTGAACGTGTATGTGTGTGTACTTAATGTGTATGTATTATGCACATGTGTATAATCTCATTACTGAGTGTGACACTGGGACCTTGACAGCTAGCCTGAAGCAGAGAAGAGCGGTGTGTGTGCATGTGTTTTACAGACAAATATGTCAAAATACACTAAAGTCAGCAGGAAGTTGTTCTGCCAGTATTCCTGTCAGGTATCTCTTTCTTATCTCTCTCTCTCTCTCTCTGACTGACACACACACACACACACACACAGCATTTTCACTCCTTAATTTTTCATGTGGGACTCTGTCTGACTTGCAGTGA
The DNA here is from genome assembly GCA_008360985.2 of Macquaria ambigua. Classification (NCBI taxonomy): domain Eukaryota; kingdom Metazoa; phylum Chordata; class Actinopteri; order Centrarchiformes; family Percichthyidae; genus Macquaria; species Macquaria ambigua. The sequence continues at coordinate 235,908 of VMKM01000596.1, read as the reverse complement.
GCAACACAGGCTAAATACAGCACCCGGGTTATTTACACAAATGCACCTTGCTGGAGACAGAGACATGGCAGGCAGTGTCACACTGTAATGGAAAGAGCAGAGAGTAGACAAAATGCCAGAGTGAGGAGAGCAGGAAACAGACGAGTTGGACTCAGGAAAGGAGGGCAGGAGCTGGAAACTGAGCTGTGTGTCTGTTTGTGTTTGAGTGTGGATGTGCTGCTTGGTGCAGAGATACAGCAGTAGGAAAACAGAGAGGGGAAAACAACAGGACGGCTGGTAGGAGAGACCTACCCAACTATTACGATTGGCGTGGCTCTAGGGATGGCAATATGTCAGTCGGTCACCACTTTTTTCCAGACCGACATATCTCAACAACTATTGGATGGATTGCCATTACATTTAGGACAGACATTCATGTTTCCCTAGAAAATGTTTCCTACTGACTTTGGTGATCCCCTGACTTTTCCTCTAATGCCACCAGCAGGTCAAAGTTTTCCCTTATCCAGTGAAATATCTCTACATCTACACTATGGATAGGTGCAAAATCTTTTTACAGACATTCATGGTTGCCAGACGATGAATCCTAATGACTTTGGTGATCCCCTGACTTTTCCTTTAGAGCCTCCATGAGGTTCTGAGTGAAATGTCTCAACAACTATTGGATGGATTACCATGAAATTTGGTACAGACACCCATGGTCCCCTCAGGATGAATTGTAATAACCTGGTTATTACTTAACTTTCCATCTAGCGCCATCAATGGGTCTAAATTTTTAATTTGTTCAGTACTTTGGTTTATAATCAAATACCTGCAAAACTAACGACATTCCCATCAAACTCAGCTGTACTTTTTGTTTAGCGCTAATTAGCAAATGTTAGCATGCTTACATGCTAAATTAAGACGGTGTTCATGGTAAACATTATACCTGCTAAACTTCAACATGTTAGCATTGTCATTGTGAGCATATTAGCATGCCGACGTTAGCATTTAGCTCAAAGCACTGCCTACTGCAGCCATTCTCAACCAGTGGGCTGGGGCCCAATGGTGGGCCGCAGAGCGCCATCTAGTGGGCCGCGGAGGCAGTGGTACTGCCAAATGGTGAGATTAAATTTAAAAAAAAAATTGGGGGTAATTTACAAAGCTAGTTATTTTCACCGGGTTTCACTGGGTGAAATATGGTCTAAATGTAAACGTAACATAAATGTAACTTTTCAACGTTTACATTTAGACCATATTTCACTGGGTGAACCTATTTTTAACGTCTTTTCAACATTCACATTTAATCGTCTACAAATAGTCGGTGAAAAAACATTCAATTTTGAACCTATTTTGAACATCTTTTCAATGTTCACATTTAATCAACTTCTACAAATAGTCTGTGAAAAAACATCTGATTTTGAACGTCTTTTCAACGTTCACATTTAGACTATATTTCACCCAGTGAATCAACATCTACAAATAGTCGGTGAAAAAACATTCAATTTTGAACCTATTTTGAACGTCTTTTCAATGCTCACATTTGTAAACATTTAATCAACGTCTACAAATAGTCGGTGATTTGTGTTGAATGTGGTAAAATCCTGTCAAATGAGGCGCTAAAACCATCGAAGCTCCAGAGACACTTAAACACAAAGCACTCGGGATGTTGTGTTTTTTTTTCCTCATTTATTTGGGAAGGTGGTCCTCGGAAATGTTTTAACAATCAGAAGTGGGCCTTAAGTTACAAAAGTTTGAGAACCCCTGGCTTACTGTAAGCACAGCCTCACAGAGACACTAGCATGGTTGTACACTCTTAGTCTTGTTGTACTAAGAACAAACAGAACCATAGTATCCACATAATGAGCCCCAGATGAAAACCTATAGATCTACAATAATGGTACACAAAAGTTTCTGAACTAAAGGTATGCTTACTAAAAATGGTTAAGGTAGCACTCTTAAAGAGGTGTCCAGAGGGGGGTAGAAAGATGGATTTGCATGATACTGTATTTCTGTAGGGTACAGCCCCAGAGACAGAAAGTATAATTGTGCCCTATTTTTTAAAGCACATATAGAGCTTGAGTTTTGCTCAAAGTGCACTGCTTGCAACAAACTCCACGAGAAATATGCAGCTATATACAGTACAAGTGGCCTATTCAGCATGTACGATGCATTTGTTTGTGTGTACATGTAAGACAGAGAGAGAGGCAGAGAAAGAGGGTGTATGTTTTGTTCCCAGAAAAGTGCTTTTATCCTACACATACAATAAATCAATTGCAAACAAAACAACCACTTTCAAGACGTCTTACTCCCACCCCCTTGTTGGCACAAACGCACACACACACACACACACACACACACACACACACAACTTTAGATGCCGAAACACTCTTTCACATACACCATTAGGATTCTTATACAGCAGGGTCTTTTGTTTGTCACCATCTGTGCCTGGAGGACTAAATCAAATGAGGCAGAAGAGGAAGGCAGTGAGAGAAAAAGAGTCTTTCTGCTGGTGGAGGACCGCTCTCCTGTCTCGTCCTTGTGCAGATGGACCCTGCTGCTGCGCTAGTGGCCACATGCCCGGAGAGCAACAGCAACAGAGCAGTGTAGTGGGGGCTATGAGGTGGGAAACAGGCACGTGTGTGTATGATTCAGAGGCTCAGTTGACTATGTGTGGTACAGAGAGACTACAAAAATAAAAGGGCCTTTTATGAGCATGACTGTGGTTCTGCTGTGTGTGTGAAAGATTCTTTCCCAACAGTATCCTGTGTGTGAAGTATGTGTCATCATGTCTGTGTCCAAGTGCGTTTCAGTTAACCGTAATGCTTCTGTATAGTATAAAGCTTGATGTACATGTTGGATTTAGGGCTGCAACTAACAACTATTTTCATTATCCAATTATTCAGATTGATCGATTGATTGTTTTGTCTGTAAAATGTCATAAAATAGTGAGAAAAATTTGAATATCTAAATTGAATATCTATGGGTTTTGGACTGTTTGTCAGACAAAACATGCAATTTAAAGACATCATCCTGGCTCTTGGGAATATGGGAATTTCTGACAATTATTTTTGGCCCAAACAATTAATCTAAATCATAATTAAGAGATTAATCAATAATGAGAAGAACCAGTAGTTGCAGCCCTAATGACGTACATCTATTCAACGTCACAATCCTTGCGATGCATGTTAGTGTAACATTTTAGTGTCTCTTTGCGCCTCCTACCTGTGTGCAGGTATCCGCCTGTCTCCAGCCACCAGTGTGACATCACACAGCTGTCGGGACCTCAGGTAGCCCTCCATCTTGCGGAAGGTGACGTCGGCGTGGGACAGAGCGGTGAACATACACTCCTCTGGACACGCACACGGCTCCATCGACACGCATGAGGACAGTGTGGCGCTGCTGTTAGACGTCCTGTGCCCACACAGTGACACGCACACACAGACAGACATTCACACACACACACACACACACACACACACACACACACGGACAAACAGACACAAAGAGAAGGAGACAGAGGCTTTGAGTGCATGTGTTGATGCTGATTCTCTTTTGTTCGAGACAAAGAGACAGATGTGTGGAGAGAGCTACGACAGCTGCTCTGTGTCTTCCATGAGCCATCTACCTCACACGTATTCGCTCTCACTCCTTCACTTTTCAACAGGGTTACTGTATGTCGCTAGAAGCAGACAAAAGCTCTTTAATGGTCCAATTACTAGGAGTAAATGGCCAGATAAATTTAGCCCACTTAAAAGAGATGCTGCCAATTAAATAGCTGTGGGAGCTGAGCCCATAGGATATGCAGTAATTTACTCTGCTCCCTAATGGCAGCCAGTTTCCTTGTATCTATACCAACAACAGGAAATGAAACAGGGTTTTGGGCCAGGATGACTTCAACATTCGCTATTCACTGGTGGAAGTGTTGAAGCCCAGGGCTGTTATGTCTTATTCTTCCAGTCTGAGCTGATGAGGTGTGTGCGTGTGTGTGTGTGTGCGTGTGTGTGTGTGTGCATGAGTTGGTGAGTGCATGTGTGTTCATCAAAGATAAGCACTGAAGTATAGCTACCCTGTGAATCATCAGCCATCATGGCTCCCAAACCAGCATTTAATTTATGAGAGCCAGAGCGGTACCTCCATTTTTAATTTAACAGCAGAAGTGGCAGGACTGGCCCTACAGCACAAAGAGATAAGAAATGAACTGATACTCCAAGGATGAATCACGTTGACTCTACAGTTAAAGAGAAATCACACTCTTTTAGGGATGTGGAAGCGTGTGTGTGTGTGTGTGTGTGTGTGTGTGTGTTTGTTGCAGAAACTGTCCTAAATCGCAATTTTCCACATGCATATTCTCTCAGGACTAAACAGAGAGAAAGCAATTCTGGGAAGTGCACTGGAAAATGTGGCTTGTGTAGACAACAAGATTTTTAATGTAAAGACGAAATTATCTTAAACAGGATTATAAATCAGAAATCATTCTCGTGTGCATCTGTACTGTGTCCTCTTTCTGGTCTTTCTGGTACAGAAAAGGTTTTCCGGTCCAGGTCCTATTAATGCTTAGCAGCATCTGGAAGTTGCTCGCCATCTTCTCTGATCCATATTCTTTATAAATGTTTGCACTTTAGTTACCTAATGTTGTCATTCTTTTTCTCTAGAATGTTATCTGTTATCTTTGTGTTTTCCAGTTAGAGTTTTTCTAGGGAGTTTTTCCTTATGCACTTAATAGATTTTAAATCTACTCTAATCAATATCAGTGGTGGATCACATGACTACATGAACCCACAGAGAGTTATCACCCGACTCTGCAGTTCCCCTCTGCTCTGTGAAGCATTTGAGTGTCTTTCAGGTCATTGTTTTGATTTTCCGGACTGCAACTTTACTGTTTTGCTCTCACCAGCGTCGTTTTCGGACGCAGCAGGCAGCTGCAAAAAAAAAAAGCTCTGATAAACCTACTGTACACTACATGCTCAGCACCAAATGGTAGACAGACCCAGTTAGCAACTAACTGGTGAACATAGTGGAGCAATTTGCAGCTAAGGAAGCTTAAATTTCTCTCAGCAGTTGATGAAGACCAAAAAAAGAGCTAATGGAGAGTGAATATTGGACTAACACTCGCTAGGTAGCCATGCAGAAACATGTCTCCAAATAAATGCTAATGTTGCTGCATGTCTGCTGTTTGCTATCGGATTCGCCATATCAAACATACCATATCAAAAGGTACTAAAATGTCAGTGTTGTGTTTACAGCCTCTTTCCGTTGCCCCCAAGCAGCCAAAGAAATCAGCTATTGCAGGTTTAAAGCACTCTGAGGCAAATTTGTGATTTTGGGCTAAATAAATGAAATTGACTTTAATTAAATTTAAAAATAATCTCAAACCCTGTTAAGAAAAGTTGTAAGAAAACACTGTGTGTAAGTGGCGTTCACAGTATGTGTATTCATGCACGCATTTGGGTTTGTGTGTGCTGCTGCTGATGTGCAGGAGTCATCTTCCCTCTGCCTCTGTCCTCTACTCCTCTATATCCGTCTCCCGTCCTCACTTTTATATCTTAAACTAATCCATCACTCACTTCATTCCACTTCATCCCATCATCCCAACATCCATCTTTGCCTCAGTTTTCTCTCTTCCCTATCCCATTCTAACCCCTCCAAGGAGGCCTTTTGGCTAGCTTTCCTGTCCTCTTGTGTGAGTGTGCGTGCATGCGTGTGAGTGTGTATGTAGTCGAATGGTGTGGCTAAATGCTGCCAGAGGAGATGGCTTTGAAGTGGGGGAACGCTGCCTTCCAGTCCCCTTAATTGAGCCTGGCAGGCACTCAACATGGACAGAGAGAAACAGAGAGAGTGTCTGGGGCGAATCAACACCATGCAGCCAGATTTTTTAAACCCCTGCACCAGGCAAGGACACTCACACAACTGTCATTCAGTGTCTCTCTCCCTGCCCCCCCTCCCCCTTACACTCACATTTGCACACACATTGCCCTGTGATTAACTATCTAGCCCGATTAGCCTGCAACAGCTAATGCAAATGAAACTTAGTTCAGTAAGCTGATATACGACGTGATCATACAGTCACTGTGCCTGCCTGGCCACATGTTACACCCTCCGTGACACACATACAAATGCTTTTGTTTCCCCAACACATTAGCAGGGAAAAACAGAAAAGGGAGGGCAAATGAATGGACAAGGGTGGGCAGAGATGAACACGGGACAGAGGGGGAGAGAGAGTGAGTAAGGGAGGCACACCAGGATTAAAGGGAGGGGTGGAGGGAGCTGGGTGGGGTGAGAAAGTAAAAGGGAGAGGAGGAGATCAGTGGAGTCGATGCGAGCCTTCAGCCTCTCTGGGATTCTGTACGCGTCCCCTCCCATGTTCCCATTTGGGATTCTGCCACTCATGTTCTTGGAGTATCATACTGTACACAGGAGCTCTCAGGGGGACAGGGATGAATAGCGCACAGACAGACACACACACACACATACAAATCACAAGACATACATGCACAGAGCTGCACATGTATGCTGCAGAAACTAATCTCTGTGTTGGTATGGCAACCATAACATGTGCAGGGACATGGCTATACCCATGCACAATACATACTCAAAATCTGTTCAGGTTCACATCATTATTTAGTCTTTGCCTATGCTAATGAGGCTGGTGTGTGTCTAAGCTGTTTTAAAGTGTGAGTGTGTGTTAGTGTGCGTGTCCTATGAATCATTTATATTTTCTGATGTGTGTCTTGGGAACACAGTATGATAGGAGGCTTTCAGATGCATCATTACGCCAGTATAGTAAACACACATAAACAGACACACACATATACACACTCACTCTCCCTTTACTTCATCACATTTACTGCTGCATCATAATAAAAACATAAATCTGGGAGTCTGTGCAGATGCGCTTAAGAAGAGTTATGATGCCCTAATTGCTTTGTTTTGCTGTCTCCATGGCAACTATTAATTAAATGCCTTCTCACACCACTACAGCTGGATGGCCACACCAATGCAACACACTCCGTCATGCATGTGCACACAAACATGCAGAGCCTCTGAGGATTGTAAGTAAAAGCTGGAGAATCAGTCGCTGAAAACAAAACAATATAAATGTCAAGTGCTGTATGTAGCTACATGCGGAGCTCAGCCCTGGAGTCATATTGTTAATTTGACTCTGAATATCCCATATTCACAAGAGTGTGCATTTTTTGTTTGTGTTTGTGTGTGTTTCTTCTAACAGAGCCTGGTGGGTGAAGCCTTATTATTAGGAGGTTGAGGGGAGAAATCAGTGGACCACATGCTGTCCCAAAGGTACTCAGCAATCATTTTCTCTCTCCCTGTTTCTGTCCATCTGTATGTAATGAGTGGCCCTCCACTACTGCAAACTGACTGAACAGCCTCTTGCTTAGTCAATCTCCCATTTACTTAGTCTATATATTCAGGAGGAGCACATTCACAGTTTCCACCTGCCCTGTGTGCATCAGTAATGATGATTATGATAACAGAAAATTGTGACACAAAATACCAGTTAATTAGAACACCCTGTGGTTAAATGTGATAGAGGCAGAATGATTCTTCAAATTATATCATTTCTGTAACTGTAAAAGCTAACTAAACCAGTGAAGAAGCTCTCCACTTGCCCTAACTTTTTAGGAGTGTGTGTGTGTGTGTGTTTTATGAATTTCACAAAACAAACTACGTTACTTGATTCTGTGCAAATTTTGCTCTATAACTTTACTTTTAGCGAGAAGATCCCAAAGCAGACATTAAACCACTCAAACCTCCACCTCCTACCTGCAGGAGCTGGAGTCAGTTTCCGGGTGGTTGTTCTCCTCGGTGCCCGACGCTGCCGGTGCAGCCGCCGCCTCCTCCTCCTCCTCAACCCCTACATGAGCGGAGGGCTCGGGCACCACCTGGGGCACCGGAGCCTCGCCGGGGGGTTCCATGCTCGTCACCGGCCGGGAGCGACGATGAGGCGGCGGTGAGACCCACGACAGCGCCGCGGCGGAGCTCCTGCACTCTGGCTGGCTGAAGGAGCGACGACAGGAGCTCCCCGTTGCTCCAACTGCCGCTCCCCCCGGACCGCCCCGACTCCCCGCCGGATCAGCAAACTTTCTGTTGCTGCCGTTACACAGGTTAGACCCAGCGCTGCCGCTGGCCACCAGCCCGCTGTGACTCCCCGCGCTGGGGTTGACACTGGCTGAATTCGGGTTGCTACAGCCGCTAACTGAAGGTCCGTCTCCGGAGCTGCCGCCCGTCCTCCTCCCGGCGAAGTAGTCTCCTAGCGGCGGGGAGTGAGGCGGAGGGACCGCGGGGTGACCGAACCACCTCCATCGGATCCTGAGAATCTGCTTCACATCGAACTCCTTCCGCGAGGAAGAGCCCGAGCCGCTACTCGACATTCCAGAGGGCTCGACACGAGGAAATGGCGGGGGAGAGCCCGTGCCGCTCTGCCGTTAAAGCTGCACACTGTAGCCTACTGTACGCGCGTCTCTCCTGGCAACCGCACGCCCGTCAACCGCGACTAGAGGTAGTGAGCGGAATGTAGCGGAGTATATGGACAGAGAGAGAGAGGGAGAGAGAGAGAGAGAGAGGGAGGGAGGTCTACACAGAGTTTTAACGTCAGTGCCTTTTCATGCACAAACCAAACCACAAACATTTGCCACAAGGACAAATTAATGTCACACTTCTGCCAAATAATGCAGTGCAGGCCACAGGCATTTTGTAGCAGAGAGGAATATTATTATCACCATCATCATTAGGCTATTCTTCAGGCCAGACAATCAATCAATAATACTTAATAGTAGACGGAACCCACCAGTCAATCTGTTTGGCACCATTATACAGTATACTGTAGGGCAAGAGATCTCTCTCTATAAAGTCTATAAAATGTCAGACAATGCAATTTTCTAAGCTCCGTAGTCAGTCCAAAATTTTCCAAAAATCAAAGATATCGAGTTACAAATCAAAGAAAAGCAGCAAATTCTCACAGCTGAGAATGAAACCAATGAATGTTTGCATTTTTTCTTGAAAAATCACTTAAACATTTGATAGATTATTAGAATAATTACTGGTTAATTTTCTGTCAACTGACTAATCGATAATTGATTAATTGTCTCAGCTTTATTGCCAAAAATTTTGATGATTGATTAATCATTATGTCAAGTTATTTTTCAAGCAAACACTCTCTGATTCCAGCTAAGATTTGTTGCTTTTCTCTGTTTTATAGCCTACTGTTGTAGACTGAGTATCTTTGGGTTTTGGACTGTTGATGACGCTGAAGATGTCACCTTGTGCTCAATCAACAATGAAAATAATCGCCAGTTGCAGCCATAGTTGTATTACTCACATAGTAGGGATATAAATTTAACACGGTCACATGGAGATTCTCCTCAAAAACCATATCCCCATGAGGTTAACCATTACATTTTAGGGTTATGACTTGGTTTTTGGTTAAGGTTATTGTTAGGGTTAGGCACAATAGCAGTTTTGTTTAAGGTTAGACAGTCTCCAGGGAACAAATATACGTAAATGCCAGAGTGAGGGAACATGGAGGCTTGTGAGGCTACAGCAATCATTACATGTTAATCAAAGACTCTGAAATGTAATGAGGCGGTGGACACATCCTCTTTATCATCTTCATTTCTACCTCGTCTGGCTGTCTTCCCTCACTCCTATCAGCACCTGTCTCTCTGTGGGTCTCCGTCTCTGTCTTATTGCCTCCTAACAATCACACTTTGTTTAGAAACTGGCTGCAATAAAGCCGACGCGCCAATTTGTTGTTTGAGCAGATATTGAAAACAGAAAATAGCCAGCATTACTTCGAATCACCACAGTGGGAGACCTGAGTGTCCTTGAAAATGAAATTTCACTTCCCACAGGCACACACAAACACACACACACACCTCCTTATTCCCCTTTCCCTGTTTCTCCACAAACCATTGCTCTTCTCCACCCATTACAACACTTCCTTCCCATCTATCTTTCCTTCTTTTCCCTCTCTTTCCTCCATCTGCAATGCAGCAGCTATTCATAGACAATAATGATCAGTGGGAGCGGGTCCTGTGGGAGCCATCCCATCCAGGCGCCCGGAGGACCCACCAGACCAGCAGCAGACCAGCCAGCCAGAACTTCTTCACCTTCTGCAGTAACCCCGGGACGACCACAGGATGTGCCGGGGCCACAGAGCCGGAACACAGTGTGTTCTGGATGGAGTCCCACTAACGGGAGGGGAGGGATGCTTTAGGAGCCCCACTCTAGCAAAAATCAATGAGTCAAACAGCCGAGGTCAGTTTGTGAATTACACAGGCGGGAGGTGTGTTACTCATAAATTGGCCCCGCAGACTAACAGCAAGGCCCGGAGACTCATTTTTTCCGTAACTAAATGACTGAACGGAGCAGATGAATACGGCCGATTTAACTTTTACCCGCTTTTGTTTGCCAGATTCTGAGAGACACAGGGCTTTTCTTCAGTTTCAGGATGTACTGACAACTAAGTGCAGGACCACCCCGCTGCTCTATCTGATCAATACTACCAGATCAATACATACACACACACACAGGCACATAAACACACACACACACACACAAGCCGAGTCTGCAAGGAGGCGTGAAAACAAGCAGCAGTATCATTAAGGCAAAGAAATAACAAAAGGTCAAAGCAGAGGAGTCAGGAACAGGACTGCACGTGGAACCAGATTAGATACACATCTAGCTGTTTGGGAGGATTTAGATATTTTGGTTAAAACGCCAACTGATTGAATGGAACAAACTTTTTAGAGCTAATATACAGCCTGGTCCCAAACAGACGGGGCACACAAATATTCATTTGTATACCCGTCTTGCATATTGTCTTAATTCTTCTCTAAGCATAAACTCTGCATCAGGAGACACATTTGGCCACGTTCCCTGTTGCTGGATGGTATCCACCAAACAGGAGTGGTGATATGTTTACATCAGCCTGTGATTTGGGGAAAGAGAATGGATTTCATGTGCTGTTTCGTGCTGTTTGAGTTTATGAGCCCCGGTTCTAAAGGGTTATCTGGATAACTTCATACTGCTGCCTTTTCAATTTCCAACCAGAGCATGCACAGGGAGAGTCAAATGCTCTCGGAGCCCTGCACACAACTCAACAAAAAACAAAAAAACGTAGAGCAACCAGAGAGTAAACCAATGCATTTCTGCAACACTCACGATGGAAATGCCGTCCTGTTACTGGGGGAGGCTGGGAATGAGGCTCTGAGGGGTGATGAAGCTGAGAAATGATGGGCCATTCAGCTCTGGTCTCCTTCAGTTGGATCTAATCATTGGTCACTTGGCAGGAGCCTCCTTGAGCCGCCTACTGTTATTGGTCTCCTGGCTGAGGTAGTCCAAGGCTATCACTCAAAACTCTCTGGCACAGCTTTACGGCTCTACAGCACTCTGAACACACACACGAACACACACACATAAACAAGGACACACACGCAAGAAAATGACACCATGAAATCCCATTCATACAGTCTTCACACTCAATAATCATCCTGTTTATGTGCATTCACACATGCAAGCATGCATACACACAAGCACACGAACACACATGCAAATGGCAGCATGCAATCGCATTTACGCACACTTTGTGCTCTATAGGCGTAACTACACACACACACACATATACACACACACAAATACAAATATAGAGCCAAGTAAATACAGGTGGCAGTCATCTGGGGAGAGCTGTCGTAAAAGATTTTATGGGGCCAGAAAGTGAAACATTATCTGTCTGGCCTGTCTGTGATGATCAGCTCATCTCTCATGACGGATGTTCATCCTGCAATGGCCTTTTTCCAATCTCTCTCTATTCTTCTGTGGTTCTTTCTTCCCTCTCTTCCATCCTTTCTGTCTTCTTTTTCTTCCCTACACTGTTTTGAAACCTTCTCCTCCCTCCTTTTCCTCCCCACCTGCACACTATTCTCCCCCATCTCCTTCCCAACCTCAATTTCCTGCTCCCCATCCCTGCTATTATACTGTGACACACAAGGGAATGTGTGTGCCTGTTTGTGTGTGTTTGTGTGTGTATGTAATGGTGGGACCGTGGCTGTGATTCCCTGAGGTGGAGACCTGCAGGGACGACGCTGCAAGAGCCATTGTTCTATATAGGCTCACAGACATCAACACATCATGACTCGTGCGCAAATGCCCGCATATGCCCACACACACATACACACACACACACACACACACACACAGCTCTGAAAAATATGAACCATATACCCACTAAATATTCTGCATGCATACACATAAAAACACAAGGACACACTTTCATTCAAGTCACGGCCCATACATCAGACACACACACGCACACACACACACACACTCTCACTGCCTGTTTCCGTTGTGTAATTGGAGTGTTGGTTTGTACTGTAGCTGCAGGCGAGTCCGTCCTTGAGACTCAGAGTAGGCTCTGACTGGCCAAGCAAATAATTACCTCTCCACATTGACACGAGAAGGAGTGTGTGTGTGTGTGTGTGTGTGTGTGTGTGTGTGTTTGCAATTAATTGATCTGGAGGCACAATATTCAATGTTATTGAACAGAAAATTAATTTCACACCAAGGCAAGAAGGCTTGCAGGGTGGAAGGAGACCCAAGGTTTGAGCATGTGTGTTTAAGTGTGTGTTTACTTGTACGTCTATCTTTGTGGGGACCAATTTGAGTTCTAGGCCATGGGAATGAGAACATTTTGGCCGGTCCTCACTTTGGGCTGGACCTTCAAAGGGGATTGGTTGCGACCTGGTTCTAAGGTTAAGGTTAGAATTAGGTTTGGGTTCAGTTTAGGGTAAGGGTAAGGGTTAGGCATTTAGTTGTGAAGTTTAAAGGACTACTCCAAGGTTTTAGCATTGCAGTCCTATAATGCTGTCGGACTCACGATGGACAGGATCAAAATCGATGCAGCAGAATTAGAGGTATCGTCTTTTTTAGTCCACTCATTCTTCTTCCTTGTCAAAACAGACACCTACACCTACATTACCCATGATGCAACTCAACCAACGACAGTTCAGTCTGGAGATTCAGGTGTGTTATGCTAGTACCACGTCGAGTTGCTAGTCTCTAGCAGAGATGAGGAGCGGGCTACAGAGGTCTGGTAAACTCACAAGTGATATCACTTGAGGCAGTTTATCAGATTTGGCGCAGCTCCCTCTGGAGCTACAAAACGCTTTATACAACTTTTGCAGAAGTCCTTCACAAGACATATAAACCGACTTTGGTGTGTAAAATCGATGGAGGTCCCCTTTAAGGTTAGGGGTAGGGAATGCATTATGTCAATGAAGGTCCTCACAAGTATAGAAGTACAAACATGTATGTGTGTTTGTCTAATCTGTATAAAACGCAGACCACCTTCAGCTGGTAATTTCCCTCTTATCCTCCATCACATCAGTCAATAGCAGAACCACAAAGATGAAGGACGGCATTTTCTGTGGTCTCTGTGTGTGTGTGTGTGTGTGTGTGTGTGTGTGTGCGTGCATTAGGCTCAATCTGCATTCGAGGAGTGTGTGTTTTAGCTCCAGACGGACTATGGTGTCCCAGTTTCCCGAGAAGTAACTAATAGGAAAGATGAAAGAATGAAAGGAACTCGACATCAGTCCATCAGCAAATTTTAGATTCCTCACTTTGCTGCTCCTCCCCCAACCCTCTCTTTTTCTATTTTTCATCACATTTGTGTGTTAACAGACAACAGAAAACACGCTGTTAAGTTCACAAGGGGGATTCAATCTCGCAACAATCAGAGCGAACGGCGCCTCTACCCACTGAGCAGTGGAGCGGCTCGTCCATTTCTTTAATGCCTCCTTTTCTTTGCTATTCATCTTTTGATCACCTCCTGTAATAACCTCCTCTGTCCATTTACTAATGTCTCACCTCCGTTTCTCTCCCATCCATTACCCTTGTCCTCTCATTTCTTTTGCCATCCTCCCCCCTTCGAGAGATGGATCTACTCTATGAGAAAGTGTTAATTAGGCATGTCTTGTGTGTGCGACTAGTAGAAGGTTTCGAGTGCAGATACAGTAGATTGTAATGAGTGGGAGGAAAAGCAAGACAGACAGGCAGACAGAGAAGGAGGCAGAGAGAAAGCTTGTGCGATCAGAGAGATGAGAACACAGCGGCCAAGGATCAAAACACCCAAACTGCCCACAATTACATCTATGCACACACACACACACACACACACACACACACACACACACACACAGCAGAAACCTTCCATCCTGCTCCCTCTGCACTGAGCAAGACTTTGACACACTTTTACTGCCATGTTTTATTCAACGCAAATGTAGAGAGAAAAAGATGTTATTGAGTGCGTGTGTGTGTGTGTGTAGTTAGAAAAGATGTGTGCTTTGTGGAAGCATTTTTGCTACCAGGTTCTGGGAGACAGAGAATACACACATAACAAAGACATTCTCATATTCACACAAGGCTTTGGACTGCCCGAGTGTGAACCAAACTGTCCAATTACTTTGATCCATGCCTGTTGCTGTGGGAAGAGGAAATAGTCTCTCCCTTTTTGCCTTAAAGCACATCACCTGGGTACACACACACACACACACACACACACACACACACACACACACACACACACACACACGCACACACTCACTCACTCACACACAACATAATGGCTATGGTCTGGCTTCTGGCTTGTTAGCTCTGGTTCCTCTAATTGCCTGAGAGAGGAGAAAATCAGGGAGGGAGAATGGAGAATGCCAAATTTAACCACGTTTGTCGAGCTGTGCATCTGTTTAGCAACCCCAGAGCATGAGGAGGAGGAGGAGGATGATGATGATGATGATGATGATGATGATGAAGGTAGCAGCTGAAAAGCAATGGCTTCTGGCTCTCATCCAGTCTAATCAAACTCTTTGTTATATCAGCTCCCGCCCCAAACACACACCCACATGCAGTACACATCTTTTTGGAGCAGAGGCAGCAATTGATCTGCCATTGATCTGCCGGGCCCTGACATTTGGCCTTGGTGTGCATACCTGTTCAACTCTGACATTCAATTCTGCTGCTGCAGGACAAACAGAAGTTTATGAGCAGATGTTATGAGATTATATGACCCCCGACAAATCACACGGCGCCCTCCAGCAGCAGCAGCAGCAGCAGCAGCAAATAGAACAATGGCAATCTGAGTCCATCCAACATGTCCATGCAGCAGGGAAACAATGCTCAAATGGTTAATCCTATTGATCCCCTAAAAGTATGACACTGAATTTGGATGTTATGCTGCTTAAGAATATACATCCTTGTTGTGATTACAGCACATCCAAAATGTCCTCACTGCTACCAAGAGGAAAGAAAAAATCTCCCCTGCGCTGCTGGCCTCCCTTCATCTGTTACAGGTGAAATATCAAATTGATTTTAATATTCTTTTATTTTCAAAAGCGTATATATATTTGATCTCCTCAACTGCTCCACTGACTGTGGAACAGTTCACCCTTCACTGTCAGGTCTTCTCTGTCTATTGCCATTTTAAAATCCCATCGTAAGACCTTTCATTTTACAAATGTGTTTAAAGTAAACACAACTTCACATCACACTTAAGATAACCATATATGATATATTTACCTTTTCTGTTACACTGACCTATTTTTATTTTAATCATATAAATATATTTATTTTCAGCACTTTGGTCAACATCTGTTGTTTCTTTGTGTACGTGTGCTCTTTAAACTTGATTTGATTAAGCCCAGACTTAAACCTGCACTAACAGATTTTATGGCTACTTAGGGGCAGCATACAGCATGACTGTTAGCAAACAGTTGCGGAGCAACATTTGCATTTATTTGGAGTCATGTTTTTGACCACCTTATTAAGTCCAATATTCAATCTCTTTCTAGCTCTGGTTTGGTCTCCACCAACTCATGAAGGAAATGTCTATCTGTTTAGCTGCTCCACTATATTCCTCACCTATTGTTAATTTTGTCTGTCTACTGTTTGGTGCTGGGCAGGTAGCGTACAGTGTGTTTATCACAACTTTTTTCACTGAAAACAGCTGCCTGATGCTGCTGGCCAGGATGCTGATGAGGGCAAACCCAAACAGCGAGCCATTAAACCAAAACAATGATGAATTCTCTGTGGGTTCATCACTACGAATGACCCGTCATTTGATCAGTTGTTAATATAAAATATTAATTAGAGCAGCTTTAAAGACCTTTAGTCATATACAGGAGAAGAGAAAGTCAGAAGATTCAAATTGCTGCCATAGCACAAAGAGATGGTGCAATTATACTTTATGGAACAGCAGTGTAGAGTTATGCTAAGTAGGTGCTGGTTTATAGATTCAAAAGACTGCGACAGATAAGAAAGTACGCCTTCTTTTCTGTAGTCATAATTTCTCACAGCAAGAATCCCATATTTACATAAATTACACATCTGTGTGCAAAATGACACAAACGACCACTAATCCTCCTGTTTGTGTGTGTGTTTGTGTGTGCACACATGCATGTGTTGGGTTGTTTGCCGCTGTTAGAATTGCTGAGGCATGAAGTTTGCAGCTGCACACAACAGGAGATAATACACATCCTGAATTATTAATGGAAATGAAAACAACTCTATTTTTCCTTTCTATACTCTCTCTCTCTCTCTTCCTTTACTTCCGCCCTCACCCATTTGGCAGTTTAACAGCTCCCTAATGACAGCAACACACAACTGGTCCTTCTTTGGTTTAGTTTGCAAGCACATACACATACCGTACACACACACACACACACACACACACACCTGAAAATAGTCTCTATTCTTAGGTATAAAGCAGGTGTGTGTGTTTGCTCTTGCGTGATGCACTCAGGTCTCCTTGCAGGGCAGGTGGCAGGTGGAGGATAGCAAAGAGCTTGCTGTGCAATTCATCAGCGCTCTCCCTCTGTCACTCCTCTCCCTCTCTCTCTAATGCTCCACAGTCCTTTTTCCATTTCCCCACTGACATTCTTTCTCAATTTCTGTCCATCTTTACAAACCACATTTGTCTCTGTGGTATTTTCCCTTTCTGCTTTTTTCCCCCATGCTACATCCTGTTCACTCTCTTCCTAAATGGGCTGAGTGTTGAGGGAGGAGAGGAAGTAGAAAACACGAGAGAGAGAGAGAGAGAGAGAGAGAGAGAGAGAGAGAGCATGTATGGCCAAATAAAGAGCAGGCCTTAATAATTTACTCTGACCTGCAGCCACATGCCAATCACAGCCCGTCGCTCTCATAGAAATGAGAGAGGGAGAGTCACAAGCAGTGAGAGAGAGAGAGAGAAAGAGAAGCTGCTATGTTGGTACCGACAGTCCCTTGATACAGTGATGAATTATTTGAGGTGATACACTGGTCTAAAAGCCTTGAAACATTCACTGTCAAATGTCAAGAACAGAGAAACTGAGGCATCCATTAAGGAAAAATTGGAAAGGAACAAAAAATATCAAACAGTTAAATTTAATGACACACAGCAAACAGAGCGGTGTTTGGGTTGTAAGATCATATTGGGATTTTTACATATGAGAGTTTCTCCGAATGATGAGAAATATTTATAATATGAAGAACAACTTGATTTGGAGGTCAGAGACTGTGCCAGAATATCTTGCTCAGGAAGCCGTTTCATACAGTGGCAGAGAAAGCTAAACGCACTGCAACTTAAATCTGCATTCATTGATTTTTTTGGGTCAGTTGGGGACAGCAGAATAAGCTATAAACACAACACTGACAAATTATCACCTTATAAAGTTCTTGTGGTGACCTTGTGGCAAACAGCTGTCTATTTACACATCCAGCAGACAGGAGTCAACATTAGGATTAATTTGGAGTCAAGTCCAATATTCACTCTCCTTTAAGCTCTGTTTCAGTTTCCACCAACTCCTGAGGGAAATATCTCTTTAGCTGCTAAATGCACCACTGTGTCTGCTGTTTGTTGCTGGGCAGGTTGTGTACAGTAGGTTTTCAGAGCTTATTCGCAGAGAACTGCTGTCCAGTGCAGCTGAAAACGGATCTGATGAGGTCTGATCTGGTGAGAGTGAACCAAAACAGTAAAGCTGGATTTATACTTGATGCGAGGGGTTAATGGGAGACCTGTAGAAGCTTCCTAGGGTGTAAGTTTGTATATATATATTCCCCGCAGTAACTGTGTTGATTCTTTCGTTTACTTTGTGATACAGAGTGACAGTGGGCTACACATGTACTTAGAACTGGAGTCACATCCAACTAACTTATAATGTTATTTTGCCTTGACTCGTTATTCAATAGGAGTTCACGCTCATTCATTCACTGTTATTGAGAATGGAGATCGCAGTGCAGTGGAGATGACTTTGCAAGATGTGTGTTACTGAAAAGCAGCAGATTATTGAACTTTTGTCTTCACCATCAACGATCTCTGCTGCTGTCAGAAACTTGTAGGAGAAAACACAAGCAGCCAATCACAGTTCTTACAGTCCCCATGTGGTACCTCTGTAGCCACCATAGCCCTGACTTATGGTTACATGTTTTTGAGGAGGTGCACGTCAGCTACGCCATTGCTTTGGCGGCTGCGAGCATAGGCTCCATAGCTACACCATTAACCCCTTAATGTACAATACTTACTCTTACTTAAAGTTAAAGGCCGTAAAACCAAAACAATGAGCTGAAAGATGCTAGCTCTGTAGAGCTGAGGGGAACTGCAGAGATAGGTGATAATTTCCTCTGGGTTCATCACTATGAGAGAAATCTTTTACATTACACATTGTCATTTGATTCATTGTTACTATAAAAATATTAATTAATGCAGCTTTAGGTTGTGTTTTGGCATCTTGAGCACCTCTCTCTGTTAGGCACGTGCCTGCATTACATAGACACACATGGCAGTTTTATGTCACTTTTGCGGCTTTTCTATTTGTTTGTTTACATTCATTCCCTGGAGGCATGCACTATCATTCGCCATGATGGATACATGCTTCAGCACAAACCTTAACCTAACCTTAATTCTACCCCCAATGGACACAGAAACCAGATTGTGCTGAAGGCAGTTGCAGTGAAAATAACTGAAGATACCAGTTTCTCCCCAATTAGACAAGCCATCCTCAATCAGCTGGTGTAACTCCACAATTTATCTCCAAGTGTGACACACACACACACACACACACACACACACCTGCATGTACACACAGACAGATTGGACTGTGTTCTCTGGTTCATTCTGCCCCTGGTGTGAAAGAAATAGATAGTGCCTGAGAAGCATTTTTAGTCTTTGCATGAGGCAGCGCTCTATCCAGCAAGCTCTCAGATTGGTCGGTCCAGGGAAGGTCACCTTACCCCCCACCGATCATTGATCCATAAACCAATGAGACAACAGAGAGAAGAGAACGGGGATGGACAGAGAGAGTTGAATGAGAATGAGAGAGGTGAAAGAGGAGAATTAAAAGGTGATCAATGAATGTTATAATAGCGGTTAAAGACGTATTACAATTCTGGCTGCTTCGGTACCTGAATGTCAGCCCAATCTCAAACCAATCACGGCCCACAAGTCACAATCTTAAAGTAATTAGTCAGCCAGTCTACACTTGATCAATTCTGGATCAATTCCTCACTTAGTGTGAGTGTCTGAAAGTGATGCCTCTGTGTTTTATTTTGGCCGCTGTAGAGAAAAAAGAAAAGAAAAGAGACAGAGATGGACGAGAAAACAGGCAGCGAGCATGAGGTAGCCCTCCCCTACATACCCCCTACGCACCACAAATGAGTGTATCTTTGATTACCCCTTTTACTGCTGTTGGTAGTATTACAGCTGCTGTGTGGCATAGATTTTCACCATCATAACCAGATATACATGTGTAAAGCATTATTTGAGGCACAACAGTCTCTAAAATGCTTTCAGACATTTCAGATTCAAAGAGCAAAGGCTTCCTTTCACATGTTTTTTGCACTGACATCCTTCATACAGAGAGAAAAAGTCTCAGTAGACCAAAATAGGAAATCACTGAGTGGAACAGGAGTAGACAACGGAGAGGAAAGGAGGAGCACCAACAAATGAACTGACAAAGTAACTGCTGGAACGCGTTGGCAATCAAAACAACTGAAGAAAAATTCTGATATTTTTCAAACTGGGTCTTATTCACATAATTGTGTCCATTTTAACCAATAACTTCCCACTCCCCACCTCCATTGGAAGGACTCAGAAAACATGAAGTCCAGCAAAACAATGTATATCAAGGCAAGATGTGCGAGCTTTCCAAATAAAATAAAATTTTACATAAATCATTTCAAACGCTTCTCTCTGAGACTGACTGAAAATAAACACAGCAATTACCCATGGATTACCTAATGCAGCTCGGGATCTACCACAGCAACATGCCACAAACCCAACAGCTTCCTGTTAATCTGAACCAACACACTGGTTTGTTTACATGTGTGAGGCTGTGGGTCGCTGTCAATGTAGCGTGTGTGCATGCTAAGTAGCAGCAAATGAGACAAGGTTTGTTTATGTTATTGCCTATTGTTTGCACTCTTTGCCCCGATATACTTGCATTTCCCGAATCTCTGCAACAGAGTTGACAAGTGCAAAGTTAGCTTCACCCATAGTCAGAGTGGTCACAATTATAAGAATTTAAAATTTAATTTAAAGAGTATTCACTGGTGGTTTCTGTTTTCAGTTTGTGGCTAAGTGCAGGATAACAGGAACATGGCAGGATGAAACAGGTTTAGAGTAAGAATTAGTGGATGGAGGTGGTGTTAACGATGAGCAGGAGAGGAGGATCAGGCAGGAGGCCTTGTCGGTAGATAATTACTGGAGGGGGGGCATTTAGAGGACGCTGACGCTGCAGCTTATCACCCTCATAACTGGCCCTCAGTACTTCATATTTTAGCACAGGGGAGCTTTTAGCATGCATCTGGTTTATTGGGAGAGTGAGAAAATGAATGAAATCATCGGATGACAGAAGAGCATTTAAGATGTGTGTGTGTCAGAAGAGAGTCTGGAGATTGGTGATAAAATGTTAATCAAACCGTAATGGCTTGAATGTTCTCACTGATGTATGATTATAATTACCCTTGCCAAAAACCATTACAATTAACAATACAGAATTAACCTGCTTCCTCTGACTGATTTTCTTTATCTAAAGCACAAAACAGAATTTCGCAGGAAATGCAAGAAAAGCCAATGTCACTGGAATGTCAAATCTACCAGCCGGCTTTCTCACATAACATCTGCTTGCTCCTTTTCTAGCAAACTCATGAATAACATTATCCTAAAATAAAATTTGCTCTCATGCGTGAGAAACTATGTATATGTGTGTGTCTAATGTTTGTGGGCGCCGCTTTCCATTATAACGTTAGAGAGAAGGCTCATTTTATTCTCATTGTACATGCTGCGCTACAAGACGTGACGAGAATAGTCTGCTCTAGAAATACAGCATCATTTACAAACCAGGCAGAGAAAGAGAGAGAGAGACATGTTGTGTTCGTCTTTTATCAAGATCTTACACTATATGCTTGAAGAGCTCTATAAATAGCAGGGTCATCATAGCACAGATAATGCATACAAATCTATAAATTCCTCTACAAAACCAGCAGCAAGGCAGACCACTCAGAGTAACATTGTACAGTTCAGATCATCGTTACCCACTGAATCCACTAACAATGACTCTTTTCAGTCTGTAGTGGAATTTTTGCTCAAATCACAAATGAAATACTTTGAAGCACAAGACAAAATACTGACGTGTGTGTTTGTTGACATTCAAATCAGTTAATTAAAACGCATGGTCAAAAGTTTTGATTCTGCCTGGTAAATTTAAAAATGACCATCATTTCAGTGAATTAGTGAAAAGTTAAACCGACTGTGTGACAAAATAATCTCAACTCTTTACTCATTACAGGCTATCACAAGGGGCAACAAAGACGTGTGGGTCGATCATTTCAATGAGAGATTGATTGTCTGGTCTTACCAAGTGATGTGGGTCTTTGATGCGTCTATTTCTCATGCATTTTATTGAGCTTTTATGTTAATGTGTTTTTATTGTGTTTTTTATTGTTTTTATGTTGCATTTTTATTGTGCATTTTTATTGCAACCCTGCCTGCAAGCCTGCTTCCCCTTTCAGGACGATAAAACTTGATGATGTGAGTTGTGACCAATAAAGCACTTTAAAGTGTAAAGTGTTCATGTTAAGTCATATCAACATAAACATGACTTTAGGAGCCTCAACAAGCTTGTGGTTTTTCATTTAAGTTTCAATATGAAGTATGTAAAACTACAGAAATTCTTCTGTACAGCTTGTTTACCCAGCAGCAAGCCTGTGTGCAGAAGCAGAACCACTCGTTTGTTCGGTAGGCAGGCTTGAAAGAAGGTGCAATCGGAGCACATTGATTTTTTCCTCATGTTAAAAAGCTTTTATTGACACGCCATTTTCTCGCCAGAAAAGGTTACAGCAGAGGGGAGAAGAGAGGGAGAGAGAAGGTGAAACATAAAGGGATAAAAAAAGAGATGCAGCACCATGATGGCTCTGAGCTTCCTGTAAATTCACCCCACTTTAGCCCACTTTAGTGTGTGCTATCCTTTGAAGTACCACCTCTCCCAACACACACACACACACACACACACACACACACGAAAAGATGTGACTGACTTGACCTTGAAACTCTGAGAGCGACAGCACAAGAGGCCCCTCTGTATTTCTTTTAGTGAACAAAACAGCGAAGAAGGGAAGAGAAAGATTCGAGGACATACTGTATTCAGAGCACATATGACTAATATAAAGCCCTGTGATACAGACAGACAGACAGACAGGCAGCTAGACAGGCAGACATATTAGAGCCACGAGGAGGATAAGTCTGGAAACCTTCATCACCTTTAAAGGTTTGCTCATAATGATAATCTCTTTGTGAAACATCGTAATTTCTCCATAAAGAGTCATAAAGCTCCACAGTGCCTTCGTCTCTGGAGAGCCAGATGACGCCTTACTGCTGACACAGCACTAAATCACCATGCTCTCCCTCCTCCTCCTCCTCCTCCTCCTCCTGCCCTGTTTTTAATGGAAAAACATGCTCACTACTCATACCTCATTTCCCACTATTTCTCCCCTATTTGTTTCTCCTTTAACTTGTTTGCTATTTTGCAGGTGTGCTCCTCATTTCAAAATACCTTCAACACAGTCAATCTTCTGTTAATGAGCGCACCATTAGCTCCATTTGAACAATATATACCTTTAAGACAAAAGGCTCGGAAAGGAGAAAATTATTATTTTTTCTGGCCACTTGGGGGCAGCGGAAACATTTTGTGAGCACAGCAATGACAGCATCATCATCTTTAAGTTGATATGGCGAACTTGTTAGCAAACAGTTGCTCATTTTAGTTAAGGAGCAACATTATCATTAATTTGGAGTCGTGTTTCTTTTTGGTCTCCACCAACTCCTGAGGGAAATGTCTGGCTCTTTAGCTGCTAAATGCTCCGCTATGTTCACCAGCTAGTCTCTAACTGTGTCTGTCTGCTGTTTGGTGCTGAGCAGGTTGTGTACAGTGGATTTTTAGAGGTTTTTCGCCTGTTGCGGCTAAACACAATGCTATGAGAGCGGTGAGAATGAGCCAAAACAGTAAAGTTGTGGGGCAGACAACTAAACAACTCACTTTAGAGCTCTGTAAAGCCGAGGGGAGCTGCAGATTCAGGTGATAATTCTCTGTAGGTTCATCACTACGAAGGTCGAGCGACCCCTTTCATATCGTCACTTCGTTTCACATTATTATCATAAAAACATCAATTATAGCCTCTTTAAGTATTTTCTTTCTTATTGTACATTTATGTCATATAAAATCAAAAGCTAGAACTAATGCGTCATTTGTATGCAAACATGGCTGCAAATCAAACAAAGAAAGTGTTATCTGTCCCTAAGTTGGAAAAATCTTTATTTGTATGGTGCAAATGCAGTTTTGAACCACTGCTGTAGTGGTCTGCAAAAGCCATTAAAACATTATATGTGATAGTAAGCTTTACAAATAGCCTAATATTTCTGTATTCTGTGTTTTGGCTTCAAATCCTATGCCAACACGGACAAGAGGTCGTGAAAGAGCTCAAAGTGGAAAACTGGAGCCGTATGTGACATGAGGCAACAGTTGGAAAGTGGAATTACAAGGACCCTGAAAGAGAGACTAAGTGAATACAGAAAACAGCAGCATCAACTGGGAAGAAGTCAAAGTCATCAAACAGGAGTCAGTGGACGTCCAGAGAAAGATCAAGGAGGACATTCAAATCCCACCCGAGACCATCTTTGAACAGAGACAGGCGTTACGATCTTACCCTAATACACAATCATATCACATGATGATACTGAGCCAGCTCCATTTGCTGAAGAAAACTGTGAGATGAGGTTGAAGATCAGAAGCTCTGAAAGCTAGTAAGTGGATCTTTGAGCTTGAATTATTTAGTTACATACAGTATAATGTTCCCAAATGTCAAGACTGAACTTCCATGCTCATATACATTAACTCAACTTGCAGTTATCATGATCATGTTCGGTTTTTTAGCAGTCTACAGTCATGTTATACATTCTGTACTGAGCTAAATGCTAAAGTGAGCATGCTAACATGCTCATAATCACAATGCTACAATGTTGATGTTAGTAGGAAATCTTTATCATGTTCAACATCTAAGTTAAGCATGTTAGCATGCTAATATTTGCTAATTAGCAATAAACACAAAGTACAGCTGAGGCTGATGGGAATATCATTAGTTTTTCATACATTTGGTCATAAACCAAAATACTGGACAAATTAAAGAATTGACCTGATGATGACACTAGATGGAAAATCAGAGTAATCACCAAAGTCGTTAGGTTTCATTTTCTTGGGACCATGAATGTACAAAAGTTCATGTCTATCCAATAGTTGTTGATACATTTCAGTCTGCAAGAAAGTGGTTGACCAACCAACCAACCAACATTGCCCTCCCTAGAGCCACGCCACGATGTTTGGCTAGAAAGTTGCCAGAAGTGAGACAGGCTGCTTCCTCCTGAGATGCAAGATGTTAGATGAGAGGCAAAGATGAAAATTTGACACAGTTAATAAATGAAGATTTGTAGGCGGATGGGGATCCCGTGTGGTATTTTTCTTGTCTCATTAGCATGTTGAATTTTATTCAGCTGTATGACTGATGCAAAATCTAAAATGCAATGTGAGCTGAGCAAGTTTAGATTAGATTAGATAACTTAATTATTTCCCAGAGGGGAAACTAGTTTGTTCGCCCATGCACAGTGACAAATAACAAAGTGAGACACAAGTCACACAGGTCACAGCAGACAACATATGCAAGACATACTGCCAAAACTGCAGTAGTAAAACTAATACATATTCATTTCAGTTCAATTCAATTCAATAGGCTTTATTGGCATGACATTTGACATGTGTTGCCAAAGCACAATTACAAAGAGGACATTAATGTAGCCCAGGAGACGCCTAGCCATTAAATTAAAACAATGTATTTCATGCAGTTGATCACTTAAAAAATAAAAGGCCGACCATAAGTGATGTGGTGGAAAATGGGGCCAAAGAATAGGCAATAAATATTAAATAAAACCTTAAAAATTAAGGTGTAACAACAATAGATATTAGAGGAAACCTTAACAATTATGTCAAAAATACAACCCATGTTTCAGAAAACAAGCATTTATCACATCTCATTGAAAAGTGGATAAAAAAGCCTCTAATTCTGTCTGTGAAGCATCTTGGCATTCGTAACCAAATGCATTTTTTAGACTGAGATTAGAGATTAAGTTCAGACATCATGACGAGGACATGATGAGAAGGATTGAATGTACAACATCTAATGCCTGAAATGCAACCATAACCTGTGCTGAGCCGGCGAAGCGTAGCCTGTTGTTGAATATCCTCTCGTGTACCTAAATCCCTAATCTCATCATGCTGTTACGTTCAATCTCCAAACTCTCTACATCAGATTCTGCAGTAATGCAGAGCTCCAAAAATAGGCCACATACAGTATCTCTCAAGTGATTCCTGTCTGAAGTTACACCGCAGACTGTCAGTTATCTCTGACAGGATGTATGGTTAATGTTCATAATCAGCAAATTACCGGGTCTTGAAGAAAAGTTAAGTGCTGATAAGGACAGCAGTCTTCTCTCTCTCTCTCTCTCTCACACACACACACACACACACACACTTCTCACCCAGTCAGCGTTTGTACAGCACTGTTGTGTTCATCATTAGAGCTTCTGACTGCAGCATTAAAAGTGATAGATGTGTGCTGTTAGCTTCAGACTGCGCTACAGAACAGATTTCTACTGAACAAATCACTTGTTTGATCATCAAAGTCAAATGATTAAAACGGTCTGAAGGTATGCCAAAACTGCAAAGTGGATATTTGCTATAAAAAAGACTAAACATGTAAAGTTTTTCCAGTGATCTCTGGAGGCTGCAGAGTTCATTACAGCCCATAAAAGTAATGGACCGAATGAACAACTTAATGATATTCTTAGCGTCATTCTTGCAGAGGAGCTAAAAATGTTTAAAAAGTTTGTCGTGAGGACGGTGCTACAGTAAAGGCCATGGGGTCAATAAAATCAAAAGATTTATCTTAGGAGCTTTAATTTAAAGGCAATCTGCTATAGATTTTAATATTTCTTGTGCACAATGACAAATGTATATGGATTGGACAATATGCCATTGGGCTACCAAAACATCACCAGGGGGCCATAGAAATCTACAGAAAATTTAAAGGAATAGTTTGACATTTCGGAAAACACTCTTATTTGCTTTCATGCCGAGAGTCAGATGAGAAGATCGACACTCTCATGGCTGTCCGTTAAACATGAAGCTGGCGCCAGGAGACGGTTAGCCTAGCTTAGCATATATATATAGCAAGGGGGAACAGCTAGCCTGCCTCTGTCCAAAAGTAACAAAATCTGCCTACCAGCACCTCTAAAGCTCAGTAATTAACATGTTTTATATCCGCTTCTTTAAGCTGCACAAAAAATACAGTACAGTGTAAAAACAACTATTTGTGGCTTTATGGAGGTTATGTGTGTGTCGATTTCTTAAGCTAATCAGTTCCAGCTTCATATTTAGCGTACTGCCACGAAAGTGGTATCAATCTTCTCACCTTAAGCATATTTACCAAAATATTGACCTATTGCTTTAATGAAAATCTGGCTTTTTGTTTTTGAGACATCTTGTTTAGGATGAAAGTGTTATTCAGGGGGAATTTTTGACCCTGATGGTGGTGCTAGATGAAAGGTCATGATGTCACAAAAAGTCTTTGTCACTATACATACAGAATTTAATAGCAATCTGGCCACTACTTGTGTACCACATGATTTATCAGATTTCTGGCGAACTGTCAGGTTGAAAGTTCGGCTCATGCTGTGTGGAACTAAAAGGAGGTTTTATTTTCCTGTTTATGCTGTTTTGTCAGTGAACTCAGCAGAATCACAGCAGTTTACTAATCAAACACACAACAGCAAAAAAGAGCAAGTCCATACCTGTGGTTCTCTAACCAGGTTTCAAGGAGGCTCGAGGATCCTGGAGGTGTTTCCAGCTGGTCCCCTGAAAAATGTGGAACACTCAATTTCACTCTGTCTCTACAGCCAATAAAACTGTCTTGATCAGCATTTCACCTCCTTCTGTTATCTTCTAACTCTCAGCTTGTACCATCTGTGTGGAGTTGTGAGATAACATACTGAGCATAAAATAGAATAATACATAACTTCCATTTTTCTGTCTTTGTTATATATTTAACCTAAGGTTTTCATCATCAAGCCTAAACTGACACTCAAAAAATGTGGATAAAGTCAGTTTGATTTAAATGACAAATGAATCTTTCAAGAACATGAGAGACACTGAGGTGTCGTTGCAACAAAACCTTTATCAAATGAAGGTCTGTGGTCTAAAGCCTACAGTGTCTATCTATAGTTTGATTCCATGAAACAATCTACAACCACTGGCCTTTGCATCTTTTACACCTTGTTTGTGAATTGAACAGGTCAAAATGACCTGTTGTTAGGTAACATCTGTTACCTGTGTGGTTTCATTATAAACAGCCTAAGCCAGCCAACAGTCCAAAACCCAAAGCTTTTCAATATGCAGTAATATAAAACAGAGAAAACAAGCAAACCCTCAGACTGGAGGAACTGGAACCAGAGAATGTTTGCCATTTTTGCTTGAAAAATGCTGATTAATCAAATATCAAAATAGTTGATTAATATATCGACTAATCGATTAATGGACTTACCATTTCAGCTCTACGCCCAACCGGGTTTGTTTAAATAATGTGACTTGGTAACGTTTTATTTTACAAGTCTGATTTCCTAATAATTTCTAAGAAGCTTCCTGGAAAGAAGTAATTTGGGTGTAAACTTAATTTTTTATTTTATGTGTATTTCTATAGGGACAAGTATGTAGCAAAAACCACTGCCACACACCACCGCATTTATAGCCTAAGCTAATTTGCAATGCCCGTCCATAGATGGACCTTTAAAATACATAAAACTCAGCAACACACACACAAGAGACAGAACAAAACCCAAACTAAACAATAGTTACATACATTAAAAACACAAAACTCAGAACTCAACAAGAAAATACAGAGAGAACAATACAGGACACAAACTGATACATAACGCACCATAAAACAAGAAGCACCAGATCATTCATGACTACATGATTGATCCCTTTTCAAAAACTGTTTCAGTTTGAGTTTAAAATGATCCCAGTCAGGATCCACCATATTCACCATATATGTTGAGTTGTTTGCTTGCCTATAGACCAATGTTGAGCTGCCCTGCTGTACACTGATTAAAGACTCTCTGCCCATTAATTGGAATTAATTAATTGGTAGGCAATGCTAATTGTACACTTTGTAAACATTTTCTTTCCTGTAATTATTATCAAATTACGATTTGTTCCCAGGAAATTATTTGAAAATTACAGACTCATAAATTAAGGTGTTACTGATGAGTTTGTTATTGTTCTTTGCAGGGAGAATACATTTTTTTTGGCTTGAATGCAGCGTCAGAATACAGAATCGCTTCCACTGAGCTACAGCTACAAGGAGGTGTCTTGCTCAAGGAAACTTCAGCAGGAGCATCTCCTCACACACACACATCTTGCTATTGTATATGCCGCAACTCTGTCAACAATCACAGGTAAATACATTTCAGCCATACACTCAGAATATTTGGAAATGCTCCAGGTGTCAAGCGGCTTTGATTAGACATAAAAGGACAGAAAGTGATTTTATTTAGTTTTGGCTGCTTCCATCCGGTTCTAAGCTGCCGACTGAGCCCTGAGAGAGGCAAGCCGCTGTGGAGAGGCGATAACGCTCCACCTGCCCGCCATGCTCATCACTGTTGGTGTGTTGGAGTATGTGTGTGTTTGTCTGATCCTCTGTGTGTGTGTGTGTGTGTGCCTGCCAAGATAAGTGGCTCTCAGGAATCCAGCCGTAAAATCGGAGCTACACTAAACACCCAACCGAGATGAAGTCAAACAGTACATAGGAAAAATACATTTTTTTTTTCAGGATACAGTGAATAAAATAAAGATAAACAACAGAAAGGTCATTTCCTCTACAGCAACAATAGAAACACCTATCAGCTCTCTACTGGCAGCTGGCCTGAGGACTGTGGAAGCCCATTTCTGCCACACAAAAAAATCCTTCTCCCAATTATGAGAAACCTTCTCATAATTATGACTTAGTATCTTATAATTATGATTTAGGATGTCATAATTATGAGAATATTTCTCATAATTATGACTCAGTATCACATAATTATAATGCAGTATCTGATATTCATTATCTCATAATTATGAGAAATTTCATAATTATATGTCTATCTTATAATATATATTTGAAATGTTCTTATAATTATGACTTAGCATCTAATATCTATGATTTAGTATATCATAATCAAATGATAGAGTCATAATTATGAGAAACTGACTTATTATCTCATATTTATGAGAGAAATTCTCAAAATTATGAGATAATAAATCCTATTTATGAGAAACTAGCTTATTATCTCATAATCATGATTTATGAGAATAGTACCTAATAATTATGTGATACAGTACTAAGGCATAATTATGAGAATCCTTCTCATAAGTCACAATTATGCAAAGTTTATGACATATTATCTCATAAGTATAATGGGGGAAAAAATGGTGGAAATGGTCTTCCGTAGAAATCAGACCAAAGGAGTTAGATTGAGGAGTTTCTCTCCTCACTTTAACATCAGCAACTGAAACAGTGGACACAGTTTACTACAGATGATCCTGGTTTCTCTCTTTTCATCACATAGAGGCATAGGGAAACATCTCTTTGTTTCTGTCTCTTTCTCTGTTTTACACAAACAGATTTAAACCATAAGCTGACCTCTCTTTACAGATACAGACAGCACATATACAATACACGATTGATCATCTGTCTCTGTGTTGTTGTTCACACAGTGCTTCAATTCATTAATAAAGTCTAATAGCCTATTTATCTCTTCTTTAGAGAGGACAGTCGGCACCTCTCACACCATCTCCCATGCAAATCCACACCCAGACAGACACACAACACTTCTACTTACATTCTGCTGATAGACACTCATTGCTGTTTCTGCAACTCTCCATTTCTCACTCGTTCTGAGAAAACGACAGGAAGTGTAATAGGAAGTGAAGCAGCTTCAAATTGTGCACATGTGTCTTGTTGCGTTGTTGCCTGCCTCTAGCTACGTGAAATATGAGCAATATTATGAAGGCGTTTTAGACTCTACCAAAGGCTACTCCGATGGGCAGAGACAGGATGTGAATGAATGTGTTTGTTTCAAGGAAAGGAAGCAGATACCACGAGCCACAAATCATGCCCGTGTTGTCGTGAAGAAGTGTGTGTGTGTGTGTGTGTGTGATCTTATGGTGCAACCATGACAAGAGCAGCACTGGCTAAACTTCTCATCCTCGTGATCCTCGCCTTCATCATCTGCCTCCCAGAATTCTTCACATTGCACAGAGGTGGGTCATCTAAATGGCTTTGGATGGAGGTTTATCTGCTGTGTCTGTGTGTGTGTGTGTGTGTGTGTGTGTGTGTGTGTGTGTATGTGACTGTATGCCTGTGTGCGTTTTTTCAAATGTTTCACTATCAGTTCACGACCTTTTGAAGCATTAAAAAAGGAAGAACTTTGGCTCAGTCTTCCTCAAAGGTTTATTATACTTCAGATATAAAAGTCACCCTTTAAAAGAAGTAAACTTTATTTTTCACTTTGTCCTGTTTCTTCTTCTTCATGTAGACTTTCTGAGCTAAGAATTCAAATATAGCTCCACACAACACTGACTGACAGCTGCTTTGAAAATGTTTCCGTATTGTGTTGCCTTGAAAAGCTTGTTCTCTTTTTGAGAGCATCTAGCTTTAGCCTTTGTACTCGTGCACGTGTCTCTCCTGTCTGCCTTTGTCTGTCAGATATAAACTGGAGGCAACAGTTTCCATTTTGATTTCTGACTTGTGAGCGTTTTGCTTTTTTTCCACTCTAAGCCTGCTCCCACTGTGAAATCGTTCTGAATTTTCTGTTGTTCGTTCTCGTTCTCCTTTCAGCATCAACAGTTAGCTTCCTCTGTCTGCCCTACCGACCCTGTGAGCGAGGGAATCAGGTGAAGATGGGGGAAAATGGGAAGATTGGAGATGCTGAAAAGAGGAGAAAGAATATGTGTGACCCTTCTCAGACTCCAAGACGTGAAATGTGGGAGCAGGCCTGCACACAAGAGAATCAAAGCAACACGACAGATCCTGCGTCTGACTCCAGGAGAGGCGGTGAAGACCCAGAAAAGAGCTGGTTCATGTGTGAAACAGATACGGACGTGGCAGAATTACATACCAACAGCTCATCTTCAGGTATTTCACAGTTTTTAAAGATATGTTTTTGTTGTTTTTAACCATGCTAGCGATGTGGCTCTAGGGATGTCGATCGGTCCACCACTTTGGTCCAGACTGAAATATCTCAACAACTATTGGATGGATTGCCATGAAATTTAATTCAGACATTCCTGCTATAAAATTTAGTACAGACATTCACAAAAGGTGAGTCGTATCTATTTTAGCCTTTAGTTATTTCAAAATGTTAAAAGATAAACATAATAAGATTCAAACTGGATTTGAATTCGATAATATGGTACAGAACCCAATCCCTCGTGCTAATTAGCAAATGTTAGCATGCTAATACACTGAACTCTGATGGTGGACATGGTAAACATTATACCTACTAATCATCAGCATGTTAGCATTGTCACTGTGAACATGTTAGCATTTAGCATCTATCCATCCATGCATTCATCTATTCATCCATTCACAGCTCTAAATGTACATTTCGAGGTGGAGCTTCAACTCAGAGATGCAGAGACCCTGAGTCTCACCTTGTACGGCCGCAGCAATCACAGCTCCTTACACCTCCACCCACCTGATGAGGAGGAGGAAGAGGAGGATAAGAAGAATGATGATGAAGGACAGAGGCAGGCATTTTACTGCTGTCTCCCTGCCCCGCCCTCCTCGGAGTCAGCCAATCAAAGCCACTGTCTCCTTTGGCTCGCCAATCAAACAGTTTTGACTGCAACAGCAAAGGAAAAGCTGCCATGGAAACGGCCACAGAAAGGTTGGTGTCAGGATGAGAGAGCCGTGCTTCTTTGTTCTCTGTTTGGTCAGTGTGGCTTCGCTTTAAGATTGGAGAGGAGAGGAGAGGACACAATACAAGACAAAGAAATTGGCCAACCAGTTTTCATTTGAGGCGAAATTGATTTAATCTCATTAAAACCCGTCTTCTCTCTCAGTACACAGTGGTGTCATTTTTTTAAATAGAACGGATTTCCCTCAATTCTTCTTCTCTTGACTCCAGCCTCAGCTTTGGGAATTTGTTTCCCTTTCTCTCTCTGTACTGTGTGACCCGAGAGTTACAGTTCATCTTAATCTACTGTATCTCCAAGGCTGCATTGATTTTGGCTTGCTTCCTTTCTGTTCTGCTCTCCAACACTCCCCCTAGCTTAAAGCTACGACAAAGTCACATTTTCCAGTGTGTGTATTGAAAGCTGGATATCATCTCACTTGAATTTTTCTGCCCAATTTCCACCAAACTTTTCCATACTCTCACTTTCTGTTTCTTTTCTGCTCGTATTTGTTGTTGTATCTTCACCTTCTGCTATGAGTATGTCTCTGAATGGATTTATTTCCACTGTTTATTTTCTCCTCTCACATTTGCTCGTTCCAGCGTCTCAAATGTGAGGATTTTCCTCCTCTTCTCTGTTTTATATTATTGTAAATTGAATATTTTAAGATTTTGGACAAAACAAACAATTTGAAAAACTCTCAAGCTCAACTTGAACTCTGGATAATTATGATGGACATCTCTACTGTCTCCTGTCGTTGTATAGACACATTTTTTATATTGTTTAATCAAAACAATTGTTGACAGATTAATAGACAAAGAAGAGACTTGGACCTTTTCTGTTAGCAAAGTCTGTCTCTGCTTTAATCCCTCTCTATCCTCCAGACGAGTGGCGGTGTATATTCAGGGTGATCTGGCTGGCTCTGCTGTGTGTGGTGCTGCTGGCTGTTGTTACAACTGTGCTCGGACAAATCAACTGGGGGAGATGCTTGTGCAGTAAGACACACACACACACGCTCATTGGGTTAGTTTGATGTTTTGAAGTTGACCCAAACTTTTTTTCTTATTTTCGTCAGAAAAGCCCAAGGCGCACCATGTTGGTTATGACTTCACTGGCCAGCAGATTAACGGTAAATTTAAATTTGTGTCCTCTGAATTTTTATTTCTTGAATACAACTTTCTACTTCACATTGTTCCTTATTTCCCTTTCTAACAGTGTGTGTAGACACCTTAAATACCCAGATACACTCTTCTCTCTCGTGAACTTTTGTATGGCTAGGCTAATGAGGCAAAGTGCGAGACACGAGGAGACTGGAGTTTAAATGAAGGAGATTGTTTATTGCTGGGTTAAAGGGATGTGAAGTGAGCCAGGGAGCTGGGCAGAAAGGGTGACTGGAAGCGTGGAGGCTGGGCTGGATAGGCTGGAAACACAGACTGAGCAGGCACTACGATCTGGCACGGTGGATGTGGCAGAGCTGAGCCTTTGGAGGAGTCTTGATTACAGGATAGGATGCAGCTGGTGGGGCTCTGCTCAGGCTCCAGCACACCTGTCTCCACTCAGACAATCGCCCTCACACACAGATACACAGGGAGAGAGGCTGCAGGCTAGGCAGAGGTGCAGGGCGTGACAGTGACATTCAGTTCAATTAAAAATACTTTGAATTAAGCAAGTTTGCAAACACAAATACACATAAACAATCCAATCCATTCACACACATCAAAACAATCTGAAAAACATAATATTATGCTGTGAGAAAAATTTGAAAAAACAGAAGGTTTAATGGCAGTGCTCAATCCATAGCTGCCCAACAATACCCAACACCACTTATGTCAAAAGGTGCAAAAAGTCAAAGTGGATTCCTTCTATTTGTTTACATGCAATCTACAACACAATCCTGATGGCAATAGCTTAAAGTAATCATATTAACTATGTGTCACCGTGTCAGAGCTCTGATCGTAAAAATCAGCCCATTTTTTTTATCATAATGCAGAAAAAAGACCACAAAAGATAATTATGTAGATAAATTGGATTGAATGGTTGAGTCGTGTTTTCATAACAGGCGTATCATGACCTTCTGTAAAAAAAAAAAAAAGCCCTATCTATGACCACATCTATGAGTCGTTTCTCAGACTTATGATACCTTTTCTCCAAACCAGACGGATTATATTTCTCAGGCGAGGGCAGAACACCTGTTTATGAAATGAGTAATAATAAATATGTCTGATATAATGTATGTCTCTAATGATCTTTCAACTAGCTGGTGAGAAGCACACAGAAATCATCATTCCTAAAGGTCAGTGACTTTGATAAATTACACAATAATGCTCCATAAACTAAATACAAATCCATATTTTTGATATGTTTTTTTAAATGTAGTACATTGAGTGGAATGAGATTCTAATGACGTCTTATTGTGCAATAGGGATAACCCTTCACTCCTATGGGTCCCTGCCTTGGTCAGGTCAGTTCCTCAATGCATACACACGGTTTGGATGAAAATCATTTGATTAATCTGTTGTTTCAGTACTTTGATATCTTTTTTTTTTTTTTAATGGACAGGACTGTCAACCATTCAAGAAGTTGACACTCAAGGTAGAGAATCGCACACTCACACTTGAACAAATTCAGAGAAACGAATCAGATCACATGCACATACAAGCCTTTCTGTGACTTTGTGTGTTAATAGTCTTCACAAACATTTTTACAGATGCCATAGAAACTCTGCTGGATGGAAATGTTGACCACTGCTATACAGGTAAACTCACTATTAGACAGTGGTGGAGGAAGCACTCAGATCTTTTTCTTAAGTAAAAGTAACAAGAGCAGTGTGGGTTACTTTCCACCACTAATACTTTTCATACAATTTATACTTAATATTCAGCGTTTATCATCAGCACGGTTACTGTAACAGGCAATCAAATGTACCTCGTGCTGGTTGTTACGGTCACCCCACCCTGACTCTTTTCACTGTCATCTAACTCCAGTCTGTTTATTATATTTTTTTTATCTTGTCTATATTTAGCAAATCTGCATCATCGCGGCCATCCCTCCACCTCCTCCGTCACAGAGGAGCAGGCCTGGTGACAGAGGAGCACAGAAATGGACTTAAAGTGCACTGGAGAAAAAGAAATATGACTGCTTCAATTACCAGCCACCTTTACGGTGAAAATAAAAACATCTGAGACACATGAAGAAGGTTAAAACTTTTTTTATTTTCAACATCTCATCCTCAAACAGTCTTAGGGCACTTTATTAGAAAGGAATCTTAATACATTAGTAAACTGCCCAAACCTAAATAAATGACTTGGCTCCCAGACATTTTCACGTCGCATTACAAATCATTTTCTACTCTAAGGCAGAAGCACGGCTGATAAACGGCCTCAACCCATCTGGCTACAGCTGAACGGAGCCAAAACATTACAACAGCACTGACTAATATTTTCTTTGCTCAATATCTTTCTTGCCTGCGTCAATGCATCTCTAAAAGGGAAGAAGCAGAAGTAAAGAAGGGGAAGAATACTTCCAGAGATCTATACAACTGCGGGCTGGAAACCGAGAGCTAATTTAACCATGGATATTAAAAAACAGATGCACTGTGAGCAGCTTGGGATCGCTGCTGAAACTCCACATATGGTCAAAGAAAAGGGAGGGGAAGAAGTGGAAAAGCGTTGAGATATAAGAAGTGTATAAATAGATCCTGGCAAAACAGTATTGAAAGTTATTTTTCAAGAGGGGAGGACGAAATAAAAAAAACACCTACACCAAATAAATAGTTTAACATTTTGGGGAATACTCTCACTTTCCTTCTTGCCAAGAGTTAGATGAGAAGATTGATTCCTCTCTTTGTATGGTACATATGTAGCTGGCGCCAACAGCTGGTTAGCTTAGCTTAGCTTAGCTTAGCATTAAGACTGGAAACAGGGTAACGGCTAACCTAGCTCTGTCCAAAGGTAACAAAATCCATCTACCAGCACCTCCAAAGCTCACTAATCAACACATTACTGATATATCTCATTTGTTAAAGCACTGCACACAACCTGCTCAGCACCAAACAGCAGACAGACACAGTTAGCGACTAGCTGGTGAACATAGCGGAGCATTTAGCAGCTAAACTTAAAAGGTGATGATATTTTCATTGTAGTGTTCACAACTCGTTTCCAACGCCCCCAAGTGGCCAAAAAAATCTGTTATTGCAGGTTTAAATCTGCACAAAAAAACAAAGTGTAAAAATGACACGTTGTGGTTTCACACTGGCTATTCTTTCTTTTTTCCACGTGTCAAGACGATTTCTTGGCCCGACACAGTTACTTCCTGCACATAACCCCACTGCAATATGTGTTTTTTTTTTACACTTTGTTTTTTGAGATTAAACAAACTAGATACGTGTTAGTTATCTTTGGATAGAGACAGGCTAACTGTTTCCCCCTGTTTCTAGTCTTTGTGCTAAGCTAAGCTAACCAGCTGCTGGCTGTAGTTTCATATTTATCACATAGATACAAGAGTGGTATCGATCTTCTCATCTAAACCTCGGCAAGAAAGCGATTAAGCAAATTTGCCAGAATGTCGAACTACACTTTTTAAGTGTAGCAGCCCAACAGAAGATAATTAGAGATTAATTCACCTACATTACATCTTTAATGTGCACAAGAAGAGAGAAGGAGAACTAAATATTTTCTAATTTAAAGTAAGAAGATCATATTTTTCTTTTTAATCAAACTAAGAGTAAAATATAAGGTAGTGTTGCTTCACATAATTTAACATAAAAAACAAAACAAGCACAATGTGTATAATCACTAATACTGGCATTTTGTCTCAAACCAGATTAAAACATTTCAGCAAAACAGACACTTCACTAGTGTTAGTCAATGCTCTTTGAAATAACAATGGACCATAAGGAGTGCAAAGAAAGCTTAATATACATTAATGTATAGTCCCTTCAAAACATTCAGTAATTTTCTGTTTTTGGTTCAGCTTTTGGAGACGACAGAGAAACATCTTTGAACACCGTTTGGTTCCTCAAAGCAAAAAAAAAAAATCAACTGCTAAATAACATTCAGAGATACAATGTGGAGGAGACACACATACAACCTGCATGTGGGTCATTTCTACATGTATCTATTTGTTATATTGTTATCTTCAAGATTATATTATGTATATATAAAACATCTTCTGTCTGTTGCTATGGCACTTAATGTAGATTTAAGCACTTAATGTGGAATAATCTATTCTCTATACTTTACTGTACAACAATAGATACATTAAGACAAGCAGGTGAGCAGGTAGCGTGTGTGTGTGTGTGTGTGTGTTAGTGCTGTGTCTGTGCTCCTGGTTCTGTGGTGGACCGACAGTGCTGGCTGTGGATGTGGGAGATCTGCAGGACGGGGAGCAGCAGCTGAAATGCATTCTGGATGTAGTTGGTACTGTTGGAGCCCTGCAGACAGGAGACCAACGAACACCATCATCATCATCATCATCATTTCCCATATGGACAAAAAATGACTCGACCTTTTTAAGAATTGGTTACAGGTGTGTATTTAAAAATACATAGAAAATGAAAAACTGATTGAGGTATAGTTGAGTATAGTTATTTGAAGTTAAAAATGATTTCATAATCTACTTTGAGCAGCCTATATATATATATATAGACACACTGTATAGATATTGACCACATTGTCAACCACACAGTGGTAGTGTATGGAATAGAATAGAAGTGGAAGAATTGTCTTTAGCTCACCAAAACATATAAGCAGCACAAGAACATGTAACATATAAAACAAACATGTAACACCCCCATCGAAGTATTAAACAAAGTATTAAAGTATAAGAAAATACTAAAAACAAAGCATAAAACATTAAGATCTAAAATAAAATATTGTGGAGCAAGATACGTATGTGGTTGAGTTTTAATTTGAAATGCTGATTGCACTTGTAATAAAGTGTATTTTAAGTGTTTTCCCAGTGTTCAAAATCTATTTTAATATATTTTTCTTCATTTCATCATTTCGAGCACGTCTCATCTCGTTCACCATTAACAAATGAATCATGATGAATTATCGCATCGGTCGCAGTTATTATTGAAGCATTTCTAGCAGTCATCATCAGGCTGAGACTGCTACGTCATTCATCTAATTCATCATTACTTGATCATAATCAAGATCATCGGAGGAAAAATGATGTGCATCTCACCTCTAGCAGCACACTGTGTACCAGTGGATTCAACTCCTCTGCTTTCCTCTGGCCCTGAGAGAGAGAGAGATGAGAGACAGGAAGCAGCAGTGAGCAAAGATATAAGATCAATCACAATACACAGTATACTGATTGGTTTGGTAGGAAAATACACAGAAAACTACAAAGACAAACATTAAAGGATAAGGCTGGCGACGTTTTAGATTTTCGTTATTGTCGACAAATCCCAGGAAAAAAATACTAACAATTGTGGTATACAGTGCCTTATTCCTCTGTGCCATAGACCTCCATTAAATTCCAAAAACTATTCAAAACACATACATGAGCCACACCATTTCAATGGGTGACATTTCCTTCATTACCATGGAAGAGTAACACTAGCTATCTCACTGGAAGACTCTTTTTTTATTTAGCCAATGTGTGTCACGGTCTTCTTACGGGTGTTTTACAGAGTGGGTAAAAACACAGCCTACATAAACGTACTTCACAAGAAGGCTGTATCTGCGCAGTATAAATAGATGCCCGGCCTCTAAAAGATGCTGCAACTCTAACACAGAATTTTTTATTATTTAATTTATTGTGTATTTTGAGTCAATCCCACATTCGCCGGCCTGCAGCTAAAAATGTGTATTAATCTGCAGCTGAAAATAGTCCCAAACAAAGGCACCATTTACTCTTTACTGATTGAGTGATGTTTTCTAAAAACTACAGTGCCCAGCTGTTTTAGGAAATTACTGAGCCTTTTTTTTTTTAAATTCTACTTTTTATTTGTGAGCTTCAGTAGGAACCAATGATCTTGGAGGCTGAGAGCCACAGGGATGAGGGCTGAGACCGGGCGGGGAAGTCATAAAGTATTAAGAGACGGATCAATACATGGTTACTTTTGTACTTTTTACGGGACGTGTTAACAATAAGAAAAAAGAAATAGAATAACACCAGCTTTATCCTTTAACACCCCCACTATTCACACTCAAACACAAACACACACACAAACACACACACACAATCCCTCTCACCTACCCCAACAAGAAGCAGTGTATCAGAGAACTTCTTGGCCAAACACTCCACCTCCTTACACATGGCACATGTCAACCTGGAATAAAAATGTAGGTTTTAGCAAATCTCTCTCTCTTTAGTGTGTGCGTTGATGTTGGTGTAGGTGTGTGTGTGTGCGTGTGTGTGTGTGTGTGTGTGTATGTTGATGTTGATGTTGATGTTGGTGGGTGTGCTGATGTTGGTGGGTGTGTGTGTGTGTGTGTTGATGTTAGTGGGTGTGTGTGTTGATGTTGGTGGGTGTGTGTGTGTGTGTGTTGATGTTGGTGGGTGTGTGTGTGTGTGTGTTGATGTTTGTGTGTGTTGTGTGTATGATGATGTTTGTGTGTGTTGTGTGTGTATTGATGTTGGTGTGTGTGTGTGTGTATGTTGATGTTGGTGTGTGTGTGTGTGTGTGTGTGTTGATGTTGATGGGTGTGTGTGTGTATGTTGATGTTTGTGTGTGTTGTGTGTGTATTGATGTTGGTGTGTGTGTGTGTGTGCGTGTGTTGATGTTGGTGAGTCTGTATTTGGTCAGGATCTGTCTCTGCTTTGGATCTCCGACAGTAAAGAGATACTCTGCCAATCTGTATTCATGGTTTAGGGTCAGATAGCAGTTCAGTTTGGTTTGAGTTTTGGTTTGATCGGTCCAGTGTTCCAGATAGGCATCTTTTGCTAATTTAATAATTTGGTTTACTCTGATCAGTGGTTGGAAAGCAGCGCTGGTCTGAGGTTGAACAGTGTTGGGTATTATTTGATCAGTAAGTCTCAGGACCGTCTGACAGAAGGGACTCTTTTTGGGGTTCAGTTCTTGGGTTTGTAGCGCCTGAAAACTCTTGCTTTGTCTTGGGGGCTCAGTTTGAGATGTAACCAAAATTTAAGTGTTCTTTTTTTAATGTTATAATCAATGGGTAACGACCTAATTCTGCCCTGCATGCATTGGTTGGTGTTTTTCTTTGGACGTTTAATATGGACCTACAGAATTCTGCATGCAGGGCCTCTGTGGGATGCTCGTCCCATCTAGTGTAGTCCTGATGACTCAGTGGACCCCAAACTTCACTACCATAGCGGGTGATTGGTTGAATTACACTGTCAAATATTTTAGTCCAAATTCTAATTGGTATGTCTATTTTTTAAAATTTTCTTTTAATTGCATAAAATGCTCTACATGTTTTTTGTTTCAGTGCATTCACTGCCAGACCAAATCTACCTGATGCACTGATTTTGAGCCCCAGGTAATCACAGTGTAGGGTGTGATCTAGGTTGCTTTCCTGAGATCTGGGCTTCTTTTGGAAGATCATGATTTTAAATTTGTTACAGTTGACTGTCAGAGCCCAGTTCTGACAGTAGTCCTTGTTGTGTGGATGACAGCAACACCAGGTCATCAGCATAGAGCAGGAATTTAACTTCCTTATTGTTAAGGGTTAGGCCAGGGCAGTACTGCTAGGTCATTAATGTAGATGTTATTTAGAGTTGGAGACAAGCTGTTGCCCTGAAAGACGCCTCTCTCTCTCTCTCTCTCTCTCACTCACTCACTCACACACACCTGGTGAGGATGTGTGCCTGGTCTCTGGCTGGTTTCTCCAGCTCCTGGCCGTGGAGGATGAGCTCTGCCACCTTGTGGAGCTGCTCGATACTGCGAGCTGTCACTTCAGCCAGACTGCCGACTGATGACAGGTAGACAGCCTGGAGAGAGGGAGATGATACATACACGCGCACACACACACATATAGAATAACTGTATAAAATCAAATCAGCCTGTGACAGCAGGAGGAGAGGGAGGTTGAATTAAACAAATAAAGAAATTGAGAATTGTTGCAGATTTGAGTCACACGACGTTGTTGAGTTGAACTCACCTCTACAGATCTGGGGTCTTTCTCTTTCTCCTTCTTTTCCTCCTCTCCTCCCTTCATCTCCTCCCCCTCGCTCTTCTTCTCCCCTTGCTCTTCTCCATCTTTCTTCTCCTCCTCCTTTTCGCTCTCTCCAGGTGAGGCCTCTCCTCCTGGCATGTCCTGCGTTTCCCTGCCAACCGCCTCGGTAGTGACAGGCTGTTCCACCTCGCTCACCCAATCATGGGCCCTCAACCGAGCCTGGAGATGCATAATTACCACCCATCAGCTCTGCATGGTGAGAGATCGCCATCCTGGTGTATGCTAATCAGATGCGTATACACGATTCTATGCTAATGTAGGTTCTATATATGTGAATTTAAATATGTAGAAGGACTTCAAATGTGATAACTCTCATATAACTTCTAAGACTGCAGCAGGAGAGAGTAGATGTTAAAAAAAGACTATGGATGTGTGTATGTGTGTCTGTGTGTGTGTTTGTGTGTCTGTGTGTGTGTGTGTACCAAATATCTAGTAACAAGGGGAGAAATCTGAGGACATTTTGCAGATACTCGCTTTGTGAAGGGGTGGTTCCAACTTAAAGGTTAGAATTAAGTTTATTATGAGGGTCAAAGGAAAATGATGTGCTCTGACAAGCTTTCAGTGTTTTGTTACTACGTTTGTTTGTGATGATCAATGTATTTCAGGAGTTACTTTGAAACCTTTGAAAGGTTGTAATTCCCTTCTTTTTCTTTGGGGGGTGGGGGGTGGGGGGGTGGGGGGGGGGATACCTGCATTGGACCTGTACTTGAATAATATTGTAAGATAGAAAACCTGAACCTATCCTTTAAGAAAAACATGTCTCCTGATGAGGCTGCTACAGGGGTGGGCTAGGATTAGAAAATTATTTATTTATTATTGTAATTACTGTGTGTGTGTGTGTGTGTGTGTGTGTGAGACTCACCTTGTTGAGTTTGTCTGGCGTGGCAGCAACATGAAGCTCAAACAGCAGCTCAGTGAGAACGCTGACAAACTCCTCGCCGTCGGCCGCTGGCAGAAATACACAATCACACACACACACACACGTCA
The DNA here is from genome assembly GCA_008360985.2 of Macquaria ambigua. Classification (NCBI taxonomy): domain Eukaryota; kingdom Metazoa; phylum Chordata; class Actinopteri; order Centrarchiformes; family Percichthyidae; genus Macquaria; species Macquaria ambigua. The sequence continues at coordinate 193,214 of VMKM01000596.1, read as the reverse complement.
TGTCAGTATACTTCACAGAATATGTTAAAACATTAGATGCATAAACTGATTTGTGCCACGTGCAGTGATTTCCCCCATGCAGAGATCATAAGGATAATGTTCTTGTTCGCCTTCAGCTAACAGCACAACAGAGATTTGTTGCACTTCTGAGTCTTGTTTTCGTGCTAAATTAATTCAAACTCCTGTATATAAATTACAATCACAGCTTAATGTGCACAGCACGCATGCAGATTTAATGTCTTGATCTGATAGATTGTTTCTGTTGGTTTTGTTTTGTTAACTGTGATGTGATGCGAATGTGTCAGTGGCCCCTGAACACCAACACTTGGATCAGGCACCGTGTTACAACCTCGAGGTAAAGGGACACTAGTCTGCTTTGAACTCTGCACCACTGTGACATCGCCTGAGGGCACCTGTCGCACAGTATACATTTACATATAGCTTTTAAAAATGTAAAGTGACAAGTGGCTGGTGAGACATGATAAAAAAACTAAACTTGGCATCACATAGTATCCCCTCGACACTGAATTTCACTTTGGTAGAACATTTCCTACTTTGTAAGCAGAGACAACGGCAGTAGATCAGGAACAAAACGCCTCCAACACTGGTTCCCATAAGGTTCCAAGGTTTGCAAACAGGAAAAATAATGTGTGTATGTTTTGAGACACTGAATCAGATAATATTATTCGAGACTGAAACAGGATTTTCTAAGGAAAATGCTGTGCTTTGTTCAGTTTAAACCTCTGTGTTGACACTCAGCTTCTCTGCTGTAGCGTCTCAGAAACTGAATCCTGTTCCTGACCCTGACCTTTGACCTCCCTGTGGATGAGGACAATCGAAAAGAGGTTTCACTTACAGTGATCGATGTAAATCAAACACCACATAATGTCACAGACTGACAGTGACATGTTTGAGTTAGTTATGTGGCGATCAGTAAAAAAGAATGGTTAGTTCAGATGGAGACGTTTGGGATAAACAGGACTGACGCAGTGCAGTTACTGTGTTTTCCAGGACATCAGTGATCATGTTGCCAGCTAAGACGCTGTTGAGCCTGTCAGTCATGTTAGTTACCTATGACAGTACGGATATTATTGAGGGACAGGGGGATTCAATATGACAGTGGACTGGCAGCCTGGAAGGTAGAGAATATATTCAAAAACTCTTCATACACTTGATGATGATCCATAAAAATAATATTATGTACATGCAATTTCATTTAATGTTAATCAGCTAATGAATGCAAAAACCCTGATATGGTACTTAAAATTACACACTGAACTAAAAGAATGAATGGAAAATCCAACCAAAGTGAAATATCAGTTCTGATCCACAACTGATCCCATGTCAGGACTTATGTCCCTTCGCCAGAGTTCAAACACAAAATGGGAAAACGGCTAACTGATCCCGGGTCAGTGCTCAGGGACCACCTCTACCTCCCGCAGGTCTGGCGGTTGGTTTGGGTCACTCACATAGGGGAGTAGAACAGTGTAATTGGGAACTTAGATCACCATTATCCTTCGTCTGTCCTCCTCCTTCTTCTCCTTCTTTTCCCTCTTCCTCTCCTTCCTCCTCTCCCTCTCGCTTGATGAAGATGTCCTTAATGAAAATCAGCTCCTTCTTCACCTCCTCCTGCTCCTCTTCTGCCAGGGAGGAGAGGAAGGCTTGGACCTAAGAGCAGATATATCGAGTTTAAGACTTCATCAACACTGTTCTAAAAAAGACTGTGATTCTGAAAACTGCTCCATATTCCTCACTTACCTTGGCCTCGCTCTCATTGGACAGGATCTCCAGGGCCTCGAGGTGTGACAAGCCCTGGTAGTCGTCAAACAGAATACCGTAGTGAGCTGTGGGCGCACTGATTGGCTGGTTGCCCAGACGTGCCCGCTCTTTCTCTTTGGCTTCCTTCAACATCTGCAAAATCACAGTAAAACCTTGATATAACACCGCTGCAGAGCTGTCATTTCAGACAAATGACAGGATGTGGATTTCCACTGAAAATCACCAAATTATTCCATCCACGCAGACACACAACACACCGGTTCTACATTATTTATCTGATAGGAAGAGACGCATTGGTTTTCTGTGAGTGTCTGCGTGTGTGTGTGTGTGTCTGCGTGCCTGACTCAGTGATACAGTCTTCTGCATCAGGGTCTTGGTCTTTTTGAATCCCGGATCACTCTCAGCGAGAACGGTCATGGTCTTCTTTCCAATGAACTCCAAGGCATCCAATCCGCCACTGATCACCGACTTACCCTTGGAGAGAGAGAGACACCAAAAGACAAACATAGAGGGAGAGACAGAAAAACACAAATTACCAGAGCGACCAGGAACATTTAAAGAAACTGATGAAAACAATTAGGAATGATAAAAAATAAAAATACTCAAGGTAAATGAACATGATAAGATGCTAAGTCTGACTTTTGACTTACTAAGTTGAAATGAGTAGATACTGAGGCAAAATTATGTCTGACATACTTTAGCCTTAGTAAAAATGAGGCTATGAGGCAATAAGTTGAAATTCTGACATGTCATAATTTATATTTATGAGATTCTATCTAAAATGTTTTACTTGCTATCTGATCATTTTTAAGGACCATAGTAACTATTCTGCCTTCATCACTTAGCTTCAGTTAAATGTGCTGTTGCTAGTAGCAACCCCTGCTGGCACAGTTCCATAACAGACACAGCAATACTGACGAGCATCTTTTATTTACCCCCCATTCAAACTATGGAGGCCCATTCCTGCCGGTAAAATTTGAAGACATTTACTTTAAAAACTTTGGAATAAACAAACAAATAAAAAAAATACGCAGGTTAAATAAATAATAATATAATAAGATAAGATAAGAATAAGATTTTGACTTTCTAAGTGAAAGTTATGAAATACTAAGTCAAAGTTTTCAAGTTTTGAGATGCTATGTCAGAATTTTGACTTGTTATCTCATAATCTTTAGTTACCATAGTAACTTATTATTCTGTAGACCCGCTCTATATGAAAAGTGCCCTGAGATAACCTTGTTATGATATGGCGCTATATAAATAAAACTGAATTGAATTGAATTGTTGCTAGTAGCAACTGCTAGCTGCAGTGTAGCTGACATTGTTACATCCAACATTTTGTCAGATCTGTGACCAAGCAAATACTATTGACAGGCATCTTTTATCTACTCCCCATGCAAACTATGGAGGCCCAGACTCACAAGGAAGTTTTACAGAAATTAGGAATGACAGAAATAAATTACTAAGGGGAAATCCAAATATAAAGATACTAAGTCTTAATAAGTCGTAAGTCGCGATTGAGATAGTAATTCACTTTGAAAGAGAAAATGATGAGACATATTTTAATTCCAAGTTAAGATTATGATACACTAAGTCAATTTTAGGACTCTTTGCTGTGTTTTATCCAATACTGTTTTCACAGTTCTTTCCAGACCAACGCTCTCTTCAGCCTTTATTGTAAGTGTGTTTAGCTCGCTGCGTAACTATGAACCAACATGCATACAGAAGTAAGGGCAGAAGGCAGCCAAGAGAAGAGACAGCATATATCTCAGTAAGTCACAATTTTGACTTGCTAAAAAATTTGAATCAGTAAATCATAAACACTTGTACGTAACACAACTGTCAATATCTCAAAACAAGGCAGAAAGTCTGGATCCTCAAGAAACAGCTGGAAATCAGTGGGTTTATCTCCACTGGCAGGTTATTGTTACATGGTTTTGTAGCTTGGTGAGGTGGACAGTTTTCAGTGTGTGTGTGTGTGTGTGTGTGTGTGTGTGTGTGTGTGTTCACTCACTGTGTTCTGCACAGCGTGTGTGATCGTGGAGAAGACGCCCCTGCCAGGAGCTGCAGCACTCGCAGAAGACTCCCCAGAGCTGGACAGGTCAGTCCCTCCACTTTCACCTCCTCCCTCTCTCTTCTCCTCTGCTCCCTCCTCCTCCTCTTCTCGTGCCTCCTCTCCTACTGAGGTCTTGTGGAGACGCAGAGCCTCTCCTGCCTTCGTCTTAACTGAGGTCAGGCTCTGACCTGCGCGCAGACACATGCAAAAGGTAAAGACTTCGGAGATCAGGAGGGAGAGTGTGAGAAAAAAAAAAAAAAAAAGACAAAAAAAATGGATGGATGAAGAAATATGAGATGGTGACGGGAAATAACAACAGAGGACGAACCCATTGTGGAGGTGGCACTGCTCAGAAGAGATTTCCCCCATGAACTCCAACCTCCCCAACCTTTTTCTTTCTCCTGAAGTGAAACACACAGTAACAGTTAGAAAACATTATTTGTCTGCATTATTTTTCGAAGCTACTAGAGATACAGCAGCATCTGCTGACCCAGACGAAGCTACTAGCCTCAAAGGCCTCAATTATTTTCATTACTGATTAATCCTTCTATAAAATGTCAGAAAATGATTATCACAGTTCTCCAAAGCCCCAAAGATGACATCTTATTTATTTCGATCCACAGTCCAAAATCTAAAAGATACTAAACTCTTACTGTCACAAAACACAAAGAAAAGCACCAAGTCCCCACAACTGAGAAGCTGGAACTAGTCAAGTTTATTTATAGAGCACATTTAAAAACAACAGGTGTTGACCGACATGCTTTACAGAGAAAAGTTGAGCCATTTTTGCTTGAAAAATTATTTAAACAATTAATCAATTATCAAAATTGTCTAATTAATCAACTTATCGTTTCGACTCTCGATTAAATCAAAGTCAAGTCATTAAGCTAATTAAGCTCAGGTGAATATGGGCTAAAGGCTACACTGATAAATCACCCAGGCTGATATATATTGGTCGATATGTCCACCAATGGTTAACAAGCACAGAAATGCCAAAGATATGTTTGAGGTCATTTAGAAACAGTGTCATCTTACGATCACATAGCTTGTCCTCCAGAGAGCACTGACAAGTTTATTTTTCAACTGTAAAATGTCCCGCTGGACACAACTCTTTAAAAAAGATATTTTAAGGGATCCTTGTCAAAAATGTTTATGTATTTATGTAAAAAAAAACTGATATAGAACAATATATAATTATCAGATTTCTAAACTCTCAAATATCAATATGAGTATTGGCCCCCAGAACTGGATTCAACTAAAGAAACTACAAACCTCCACATGCTCCTCTGCAGCCTCTGCGTCTGGCTCCAGGCTCACTGGTTGGTCACATTCAATCACCTGACCCTCAGCGGTGGGCTCCGGTTGGTCAGTCGGACCCTCAGACGTCTCTGTGGCGGTGGTGTCCTCTGTAGTCGTCTCCTCGGTGGACTGTGGGAGAACGAAACTCTCAGGGATCAAAGGAGGCTGCAGAGCGGCTGACGGCGGAGCAAAGGCTGCTGGGACATCCTGACAGGAGCCGGGGGGGTCATTGGGAGGGGGTCTGGTGGGTGGAGGGGTGGTGTCAGCAGAGGGGTCTGTGTCAGAGGGGGCAGCCTGGGACATGGTGATCTGGAAGAAAGGAGATCTTTGATTATAGTGGTTCTAGTTGTAGAAAATGCAGATCTTTGCTTATTTATAAATATTTGTATCCTGTAACCAAAACACTGCTTATACAACATATTATAACATATATAGCATATACTACAACATATATAACAAAAATTTAAACTTACAAGGTATAAATAGACGTTTTAATTTGGGAAATGTATCTAACCTCTATGTGTACTGGTTGTGGTGTATGATAATAACCGGACACCTTACAGTATTATGATTATGATTGCTTTGGCTTAATTTTCACAACAGAATTTCAATTAGTTGTGCAACTAATAGTTATTTTCATTATCAATTATCCTGCCAATTATTTGTTTTGATTGGCTTAAATGATTAACTGATTATCAAAACAGTTGGAGATCAATTTTCTGTCTACCAACAAATTGAATAATCGACTAATCATTAGCTCCACTTTCAATGTTCAAAGCTTTTTGTGCAAAGAGCCAAACTGACAAGATAAATTCTTAACTTTCACACACAAAATGTCGCTCAGACAACTCACATTAGCACAAAGTTCAAATGCCCAAGACATACAGATCACTAAATCAATTCAACGTGTTTCCATTTCTCCTTTTTATAACAGCCGGGTGACCACCATTGCAACATAACTGCCACTGCCATGCATTTCTTTCCTTCTCTTTACTTTTAAAATGTTCTATTTATTGGGTTTCTGTGTAAAATGTGGTTTTAATATTTTAAGCACTCCAGCAGTACAGAGGGCTTAATGTGTTCTGAATGACTAAACTCACAAGAAAGTGAAATATCTAGTGTTTGATGTCTTGAATAAAAACACAAACTGTGTGCAAGACACAGAACAGAATAAGTACATTGATGCAATAAATTACAGCAATAATTTTGCCTTGTATGAATCACTGTAATGTAAAGTCAGACTCTACAGTACATTATTAATATTTACAATAACTCAGCAGATAAATTAAAGGTTTTCTAAAGGAAATCTTGCATCTTTTCTGTATAAGCCGCATTTTTTCCCCTCGTTGCTATTTGCATAATCTCTGAGTAAATAAGCATCGCAAAATCAGTTATTTGAAAATGATGCAACAATAATTAACCTTTTTTGCATGGTATGTGTATGAGTATAGCCAAATCAATCACTGTGATTTGTCGCATTCATGGTTCAACACCACCACCATCTAGTGGTCAGTTGCTGTACGTGCATCCACTTGATTACGGTCATCCCCATGTTTTCAATCACTGTTTAGTTTGTTTAAGGCTGTTTCCTGGCAGCAAAATGTCATTCAGCACAACGTTATCTCTCACAAACTGTAAGATAAATAAACCCACTTCACAATATCAATATACATTTGTCCATACAAAAAAGACGACAGCCTGCAAAACACAGCACAATAAGTACAATGTGACCATGTTTTCTTTTGGTCTGGAGAAATACGAATTTAAATGTAGTACTTAGTCCACAAACTGTCAAGAAAGCCTGTGGATATCAAATTGTAGCCTATATCTAATTACTCAAACTGGTTATATCAAATCAATCATTACAAAACATCAATAAGAGCCTTCTCCACGTATGTCAAAGCCTCTTCTGCTTCTTTTAACACTATTTGAACACATTATTACACAATGACAACATACAGAACAATGTCAAGCAGACAGTCAACAAAGGCCACTGTTGTATTTGAAAGCGAATATGACAATTAGGCTATTATTCGCAGGTTTATGATCTCCTAAACGAGTAACACTAACACGTTTTTTACAACACTGCAGCAAATTAACGAAAGTCCATCTCCGGTGTTGTTGCAGATTTGTATCTTTCAGCTGTAGCGGCCGAAAGGAAAGTTATAAAGCTCAAAGACTGTTTTGTTTCTGTGAAAGTGACAGCGCAGCTCACCCGGTTTGGTGCCAGCCAGCGGATCCTCTTCCGCCCCGCCACGTCGGCAGGCCGGTAGGTGACTGCACCGAAGAGCAACAGCAGACAAGATAACTCCCCGCCTCACGGACAGAGGTTGTCTACAGGTCAACTGCTCTGTAAATCTGAAGAGTGTTTACCAGTGGTAGAAGAAGTATTCAGATCATTTACTTAAGTAAAAATAGGCTACTAATACTACCCTGTGGAAATACTCCATTACAAGTAAAAGCCCTGCATTCAAAACCTTTCTTAAGTAAAAGTATGTAGCCTAAGTAGTCTGTCATAAGCAAAATGTACTTAAAATAGGTCTATCAAAAGTAAAAGTATAGGCTACCCATTCAGATGATGTTTTTGCTATTATTAATGTGTATGCTGTATTTTCCTGCTGTAGTTGTTTAACTACTTTATATACTGTTGGGTAGTTTAATCGACACCAATGCATCATATACTTTAAGATCATCATATGTTTGTATTGTCTCTGTCCTGTGAGAACCAGGTATTTCTAAAAAGTAAACTTTTCAGGATCTCAAAGAAAAAGCCCTGTTTTCAGCTTTGTGACGATGCATTTTCCAGCTAATCTAAGGAGGGTTTTAAGTGGTTTAATTATCTTAATAAGTTGGAGACCCAGAAAGGAACACTTAATCCTTCAGTTTATCAGATAAAAAAAAACTAAATCACCAAATTTGGAGATGTATGGTTTTCACTGGACAGGAAGGGAAATCTGAAAAATAACTAGTAGGCCTACCTAAAGCTGTCATCCACATGTAGTGGAGTAAAAAGTACATTATTTTCTTCTGAGATGTAGTGCAGTCTTTATTGTCTTATAATGACATATATTCCCTGTTTGACAATTTATTTGCTGTAACAATGGATATTCATCCTGGAATGGCTTCTTCAACATGCATTGTTTCTACAATTTTATTGATATCATGGGTTTAAAAATGCAGCTATTAGCCTACATAATAAATGCACACTTGTGCATTATTATGTTTGGTTAAATCACGTAGTCAATCAACACGATTGATAAGTTCAAGCGTGTCAGACCGGTGAAGCTGGTGTAAACACGGTGTGAGAGGTTTTAAGCGAAGACAGGAGGGGCAGGAGTGAATCATCTCGCTTCGCCTGGATACTTATGTGACTAGGAAAATATACAGTTAATGTGTTTCTGCGTTGTTGCGTTTCGGCTCGAAAAGCTCAACAACGAGTTTTTCTTTTATCGTATCTAATGATAGAAGCACAAATGAAAACGCACAATAGTTCGTGGATTGTTAAATTTCTAATAGGCTGTATTCTGTCGTCACCTCACCGCGGCTCGTTGGTCTAGGGGTATGATTCTCGCTTAGGGTGCGAGAGGTCCCGGGTTCAAATCCCGGACGAGCCCACTTTTTTTTTTTTTCTCTTGAAAAATACACTGAAGGGATTCTGATGAATTAAGTAGAGTCTTATAATGCTGTATATTCACAGCCACAATACACATACATACATACATACATACATACTAAGCTTTTTTTTTCTTTATACTGTGAACATGTGTATTCTTTAGTCAATATTGTGCACTTACCATCCTCTCCTTTTAGAAAATATATATTTTACATGTTTTAATTGTAAATTTCTATTTTATATTTATGACTTGACTTTTACAGTACTTGTTTTCTCTTGTCTTACTTTGTTTATTTTGACCATTATGCACCACAACACCAAGGCAAATTCCTTGTAGGCTATGTGAAAACACGCTTGGCAGTAAACCTGTTTCTGTTTCTGATACATCTCACAATATATTTTTTGAGTAATTAATTAATGTTGAGTCTTTAAAAAGTTACAAAATAGTCAGAAATCACATCATATCACAATTTTAAAAATACTTCGACTGATAACCTCTATTCTGTTTTTGCTATTGAATAACTAATTCTAATTTATAATGGTGGAAATACTCAAGTACAAGTACCTCAGTACTTGAGTACATGTACTTAGTTACATTCCACCACTGCCAGTGTGTGTGTGCGTGTTTTTTTTAAAGCTGTTAAGTGTGCTGAGACCATGAATCAATAACCATTATAATACTTACATTATATTATATTATTAGCTTTTATTAGCTCTTATGGTACATCCACGGCCAACTTAAAGGAGAAGTCAAAACTTCAGTGCAAAACCCAGACATGTAACTTATCATGAAAGAAAAAGTGGAAATCTTTACATTTGAGAAGCTAATACCAGCAAATCTTTGATGAATCACTTGAATGATTAAAAAATGACCAAAATAGTTGTGAATTAATCTTCTTTCAAATAAACTCCATTAACTGTTCCAGGACAAACACACACACACACACACACAATTTAAGACACAGCACTCCATTCTGCAAATATTATCAATAAGTTTATTAAGTGGTATGAATATTCTGTTTTAAAATAAATGCAAAATTGCAGATAGACCTGTACAGTTATATGTTCACAGTTTAACATGTTCCCTTTGAATTGCCAACGTTTAGATTAAGAAGAGATAGGGTTTATTATAGACACAACATTATGGAAATGTATAATATCCATTATTATGAGAGTATCAAAATCATGCTTAATAAAAACCTTTAATTGCCCTTTCAGTCTAATAATCAATTATAAAATATATATATTACAACTTATATTTGCAGAGATACAAAAACATATACAAGCAAAAACCGCAAAGAATATCCAGGGGCAAATGCAGATCAGTTGAGCCGCTACATTCAGGGTGTGTGTGTGTGTGTGTGTGTGTGTATGTGTGTGTGTGTGTGAACATGTGAATAAAAGAAAGCGGTCACACCTTCTTCTGGCATTACATGATTAGAAAATGACAAACCAAGACACCTGTTAAATGTTTCAGATCAAACTGACCAGCAGATCTTTGAACAGAAAAAACTGATGTGATTAAAAAATGTTTGGCTTTGGGAATGTTTTATATATATATATTTATATATAAAGTGCACATTGGAGACATGTACAAAGACGCTATATAAACAAAACTATTTTGTTCTCCAGTAGCTGTAAAAACAAAGTAAAATTGTGATCCACATTTGAAAAATCTTATGACTTTCAATTAAGAAAACTGTTGAATTAAATGGCATTTTCTTTAAAAATTCATATCCAACAGGGCGGGCTGGAATAAAACTCACCTGCTCCTGAAAAAACAAAAATTAAAGAGCAAATTTCCCTGCTTTGCACTTTGTATTTTTCCCATATAAACGTGTCATATAATAAAAAAGGCTACCACGGTGTCACATTGCAAACCAAACAATAGTTCATATAGATACATAAACTTGATATAAGACATTTCATTGCTTCTACCCTTAAACCAACCGAGTGGTGTCTTTGCCTCACGACCACAATAATGCCCCTGTGCAGCAACTTTCACATTTCTGAATGAAAACACAAAAAAACACTTCACTCTGACAATGAACGAGACCCAGAGTCCCCTTTTTTTTTCAACCCAAATACCAAAAAGCACACCAGACCGAGGCTGAGCTGCTTTTGTTAAGTGCATGTTTTCTGCTGTGTGTGTGTGCCGTTAAAACGTGTGCATGTAGGCCTATGTACAAGAGCAAGCGAGCATTAGCTACCTGTTTGTTTGTTTTTTTTAAAGTCACTTCATGATGTAAGCTTGTAGAGGCAGATGAGGTGTGTGGTGTTTTATTGTGGTGGTCCATGAAGGCCTTTACACACGCGGGGGGCGTTTTTTTCGTGCGGTTACTTTGCAAATATATTTTTTGGAACTGTTGTTTTTGTCATGAGTGCTTTCACACTGAACGCCAATATTACACAGCGAAAAAGAGACGTAGTTTTTTTCCAGAACAAGGTTGATTTTTCTGAGCTTTCGCATGCCGAATAAAGGCATCAACCAATCACATTGTCAGGAATGGACGTTACGTCACAACTCCTAATGACAATGGCGGACCTGTTGATTGTTTATGTTTCTCATGACGAAGGACACAAAAATTATAAAGACAACAAAATCAAGGACAACGTGTGGAGCAGCATCGACGGATGCAGGATAGTGAGTAGCTTATGTAGTTTACTTTTGGATGTAGTCGAGTTGGTAACAAGTCAACAGTGTCATAGCAGGTTTGGCTCGTCATATTAATCAAATATGGGAGGTAGCCTACTCTGTGTAGCTTTTACCTGCAGGGCACTGCACATAGACCAAAGTAAGACACTGGAGCATACATACATACTGGAGCACACTTAGACTTTATATGAGTGCTCCAGTGTCATATTTCTAGTATTTCAGTGTTGTTTATTTTTTGAAGAATGAGCTGGCGTGAATATATCTATCGCAAATTTGCATCGCTGCCGATATGAATAGTTTTTGATGCGAAATATTCGCAGGAGAGTATTTCGGACCAGTGTGTAAAGGCCTTTAGCATTAGCGTTATGTCAGGTAGCAGCACTGACAAAAAAAAAAAGGTGAAGTATGACACGATGCACAGTAGGTGTGATATGATACATTCTGGAAAGTTTCACATTATATTGGCCTAGCTAGAGAATAACGTATGTGTGTGTCGAAGTCAACAATCTTTACTTGAATGCATGCAGAGAAATGAGAGCTGATGTTGCAAAAAGAAGCTTGAGCATGCCATGTGCGTCCATGGCTTAAACAGAGCGGGTGTCAATGCAGTTTGGTTCTGCGGCCACAAGAGGGCGCTGCTCTCAGGCCAGCTGAGATGCTGCAGCCTCTTCTTAAAAAGTGTCTGGACCTCCCGCAGCTGATCAGAGGTCTGGTGCAACAACCTTATTTTTATTATAATGTCAAAATGAGCTGATGATAAATCTGCAGACAGGATCAATAACTGGTTAGATGATTAGCAGGCTGACACCAGCTCATATTCAGGCTAATGAGGTGAAAGGGTCTAAACTTGCACCCTGAGGAACATTTCCCCCACTCCCTGTCGGGAGTCCATTGTGTAAGGCCAGCTCTTTAAAATCCCCCCTCAAGTCAAAGTGGTACAGTCCAACATTGAAACCAGCACAGAGTTTCTTTCAAGTTGCCCGGTGGAGGGTTTCACACCAGGAGGTGGCGTTTCTTGTGCAAAGCCAGGTGGTCGGACCGGGAGAAGCTGCGTTCACAGTCAGGGCACTGGAACGGTTTGACTCCCGTGTGCTTGCGGAAGTGTCTCGTCAGCTCGTCTGAACGGGCGAACTTCCACGTGCAGCCTTCCCACATGCACTTGTAGGGTTTCTCACCTGCACACACACAGAGAGAGAGAGAGAACACAACACGAAGGTGATCAATGAAAATGCTTGTGGAAAAAAAAGATGGTAAAAATGTTTATACAGCTCGTGTGTGAAGCAAGACTCTCACCGGTGTGTGTCCTGCGGTGTGCTTTGAGGTGGGAGCTCTTGGTGTACACTTTGTTGCAGCCAGCGAAGTCGCAGCGGTGAATTCGCCGCTTTTTCAGTGTGTCAGGAGAGTCAGCAGGGAGAGGATGCTGTGTGCCTGAATGGACTATTACTGATGGGTTGTTCCCCCTAAGAGAGACACAGAGAAGAGATGATACGTTAGAGGCTGACATTTTTTCGGGATTCCTGTGGGATTCCCGCGGGATGGGAATCACTATTCATCACAGGAAAAAAGTCAACGGGATTGAACAATAGGTCAGTTTCTATATATAAATATGCAGTTCTAATATGAATAAATGCTATTTTCTTCATTTTTAACATAATGCAAGTGGTTCTGTTTTCTTTTTTAATTATTTTTTATTCTCTGCTGTCTGCTCTGGTTGCTGGTTGGTTGCAGCCACACAACACAGGAACGGGGTGAGACGGGAGTCATTCTTCCGGGATTGGCACGGGACAGGATTTGTTTTTTACTCTGTCATGGGACTGGGACGGGACAGGAGTATTTTTGTGGGAGTGGGTCGATTGGGACAGGAGTGAAAATCCACTCCCGTACCACCCTCTACGTTAAGAGTTCATTGCTGCTGCTTCACCTGTCTTCATCTGATTTGCCTAGCAGAGGGCGCTGGTGTCGAGTAACAGCCACCTCTCTCATGATGTTGAAATGTAAATGCAAGTTTAATTTGGTTGCAGCTTCTCTCCAGTGCAACAACAACTGCTACCCGTCAGGAAGTTGAAAAACACCTCCCGCCTTTTCCCAGTCTAGCCTACCACGCCTTTGCTTTGTCCGGTCACCTCTCTCATGTTTGTTGCTTTCATTTTAAAGCCATTCAACAAATTCACTCACTGGAGTTTGTTGCAAATCTTCTGTGCAATGCTGACGTACAGCTAAAAAGTAAAAAAAATAAGCTCTAGAAGTCTAAAAACTGTGAAATAGTACATGCAGCTTTGCAACACTCTTTCCAGTTTCATACCCAACTTCAACGGGCCAAGCAGATTAGATTTCTAACACTCTGTGCCCTGTGTGTGTGTGTGTGTGTGTGTGTGTGTGTGTGTGTGAAAGCTTTTCTGTCCAAAAGTATATTAAGGTCCATCAAATAGAATACAAAAGAACAGAAGAGAGAAAAAGCGATGTTTTCAAGTGTTTTACAGTCAAAGAAGAAAACAAGGAGTCGTCTTCTTTCTGCACTATTAAAGAGTGTGTGTGTGTATGTGTGTGTGTGTGCGTGTGTGTGCGTGCGGGTGTGTAAGTGGCAGTTGAGAGCAGGTGTCGAGTGTTGAAATATGAATCCCTCACAGATCAGTTCTGCGTAAAGGAATGTGCAGAAAATCCCCTGCGACACACACACACACACATACACACACACACACACACAAACACGCACACACACACACACACACACAAACACGCACACACGCACACACGCACACACCAACCCATCATTATTATACTCACTGAACAAACTTGACCTATTTATCATATACATACGGTATGTACAATGCTTTTTTTTTCTTTTGTCCAATTATTTCATGGTTGGCAAGGGCGACGACTGCTTGTGGATGGGGGGGCGGGGGTACAATATAATACACTCCATTTACACACACATACACACACACACACACACACACACACAAGCAAGAACTAACTGGCAGCAACATGTATAACCGACCTGCAACCGACCTTGTTTGAGAAAAAGCTGTTACTTTGTAGAGGAAGAACCACTGGGGTACAAAACAGATCACGATTATTATTAAGTTTTGATTGGATGTGAGGAGGAGGAGGAGGAGGAAACAGGAAGGAGAGGAGGAACAGGAAGGGATGACAGGAAGGGGGGAGGAAGAGGAGGGCAAGAAGGAGTGGGAGATGCCGGACAATGAGCGCTAAAAAAATACAGGAAGTGCTGAGCGAGGAAGGAGGGAGGGGAGGAGAAAGAAAGGAGAGATGGGAAGAGGAATGGAGGAGGTGGCAAGCTCAAGATGGCTGCTATGAATTTGTGCGGCTGACTGGAAGGTGATAAGATGATGCGGGAAGTGGTTTTTAACGAGAGGTGTGGCTGATGGAAATGACAGAATAAAAGACGCCGCAGAGGAATTGAAGGAATCTGACACGCCCCACACACAGTACAGTCAGTGTGCAGTGTGTTCAACTGTCGTTCATTGTTGTGTTACTGGTCCTGTGTTATCTCTGTAAATTAGAAACTCATCTCTAAGACTCTTTTAGCTGCTCCTGGTTAACTTCCGCTCACACACATTCCCACTGCATCAACACAAAGAGGCAACAGAGTGTGGAGAGACTGGTTCATAACTGCCATCTTTGCATATATTGAACCTCAACTTCTTCACCAAACACACTTCACAAGTATTTTTGGACATTTTTGCATTTATTAGATAGGTGACAGTAGAGAGTTGACAGGAAATGTACGGCATTATATTTGACCAATAATACTATTAGTGATCGAACTGGAGACCAAATAGCCGATTACCAGCTCTTGAAATTGTGGCACACTGTAACTGCAGGCAAACCTGAGAGCGTACAGAGTGAGTGTGGACTTTGAGACAGGGCAAATGAGTAAAACTATGTGAGGGAAGCTGTGTGCTTATGTGGATATTAGCAAACATGCAAACAAATTTACTGAGCACACAATAATAATTTTGCAACATAATATAATACATGTGCTTGCAAAAAAAAAAAAAAGTATTCTGTGTTCAAAATGTCCCATCGTGCACTCAGGATTAGGAAGCAAATATAACTCTATAGAAAAGAGGGAAAGACATGCAACAGAGGAGATGTTGGGATTATATACTGATATAAATATTTCCTGATTTAAATCATACTTTTTGAAAAAAAATGTATTTATGCAAAGTTCTTTGACAGACAAAATGAAACTGATAAATTAGAGAAGCTCATCTTACCCCACGTGAACTGAATACATTTTTAACAACCATTAACACTATTGGGGAAACTATTACAAAACAAAATGAAGTTTCTTAAGAATTACTGTTCAACTTTGGGTTTTAGACACAAAAGACACATAGGGAACAAAAAAGGGATTGTTTTGGTATCGGTACCAGGTATCGAAAAACTTCAAACGATACCCAACCCTAGTCTTGGGGCTACACCTGAATTTAGAAAACATCACAACAGGAACAGACATGGATCTGGTCGAGAATAAGCCTCTGAACACCACTTCCATATAAAGTTAAAGGGGAAGCGCTGCAGCAGACAGTGAAACTTGCGTAACTTTTGGTGCTTCTTTTTAAAATCTGCACGAGTGTCAGTGTGTCACTCACCCGTATTCGTGTGGTATCCTGATCACTGATGATTTCATCTCGTGGCTGCTATGGTGATCATGAGCGAGCTCATGGCGAGGCTCTGTTTTGATTGGCTTGTGCAGGTCGTGGGCGTCGCCTCGCAGCTCCAGGGGCTTCGTAGAGTGAACTGGGTATAAATAAATCACCAGAGAGCTGGTCAGTATGGTGATGGGTATGGCCACGGGTCAGAATTTTAAGTTTTTTCCCTTTAACTTTTAATTTTTTTATCATCTTTATTATTTGTCTCTCAGATGTAACATTATCATTTAGCTCAAAGCACTGCTGCGCCTAAGTACAACCTCACAGAGCGGCTAGCATAGTCTTTTTTCTAAATAAACAAATTTTTTCTTAATTGTCTTTGTCTCATTTTGCATTCTACATTTTTACTGCAAAATATTTTTATATTTTAACCCTTAATACATGTTTTTATTTTTTGTTTATTTTGTTTTTTGTTTTTATGCTCCTTTTAGGCGTGGACATTGTATGTATGCATTTTGTCATTCTCTTTCTGTATCAAATATAGGAGATTCAGAGATGGTGACCCCTGTGAATGTTAGTGACC
Organism: Macquaria ambigua; assembly: GCA_008360985.2. Classification (NCBI taxonomy): domain Eukaryota; kingdom Metazoa; phylum Chordata; class Actinopteri; order Centrarchiformes; family Percichthyidae; genus Macquaria; species Macquaria ambigua. The sequence goes on along the minus strand of VMKM01000596.1, from coordinate 176,609 downwards.
TCCATCTGACCACAGAAAACAGAATAAAAACAAAAACCATGGCTTCCCAAAGAAACAAGAATCTGCCGAAACTGATATTCTAACAACAGAGGAAATGAAAAGCACTTCCTCATTTTCAATAAAAGCTATGTGAACATTTAAGAAGAAAGTTTTTTTCTCACAAAATCTGGCAAAAAAACAATATCCTGTATTTTGATAAACTATCAAGATAAAAATGGGTATTTTTTATTTGAAGCCAGCGCTTTCCCTCGTAAACTGATGTGTAATTGTTATGATCCTCTAATTATTTCCTGTTTTTCTTTATTGTTGTTCCGATATTATCATTGTTCCGTTTCATTTTACAAGCTTTAGCAACACATACAATATGCCATTATGTTAATAAAGCTCAAACCAACTGAATTGTAATTTAAATTGAAAAGAAACTGAAATTAAATTAAATAAAACAATAAATGAGGCTTCACCTGTCTTGTGCTCCCTGCTTCGATGATGGTCGTCGTCACTGGCGATGGGTGGGCTCACCATTAACTGCTGATGCAGGTGGATAGGCGAGGGGTAGAGGACAGACAGAGGCACCATGACCGGAGACACCATGACCCCTGACCCCTGGATGACCCCGGAGCCCGAGCCAATCAGAGGAGCCACCATGGTGGGGTAAGGAAGTGAGGGAGTGGGCGGCGAGGAGCGCAGCTGGGAGTGTGGGGGGGAGCAGCGGGGGGAGGCGCGGCTCGCCGAGCTGTAGGGGGAAGGCGGGGAGCTGCGTGAGGAGACCGGGGAGGAGGCGGAGGAGCAGTGAGGGGAGGAGGAAGAAGAGGTGGAGGAGGAGCGCTTGCTGACTGACAGGTCCACGGGCTCCATCTGGGTGTGTGTGGGGTTGCTGGGGGCGTGGGACTGGGTGAAGGTGTGCATGTGCGTGGGGTGGTAGAGGTGGGCAGGATGGGAGAAGATCACTCCGTATGGCTCCGGGGTTTTCACTAACGAAGAGTAGAATGACTGTGAGAGAGAGAAAGAGAGGATGCAGAAGACGGAAGCAGTGACAAAAGAGCAGAGAGTTAAAAATTTCCGTTCTGCATTGAATAACAGGGAAAACATGTTTCTGCCACACAAACAACTACAGCCAGCCAAAAAATTTAAACCCAGCTCTGTTTGGGAGCGGATAACTGTTATGTGTCAGTACAGTGTGTGTGTATGTATGTATGTGTGTGTGTGTGTGTGTGTGTGTTCATTAGCCTGCTGCCTGGCAGTGTTTGTACCCATTGTATGCAAATGTCCACTGTACAGCAGCCTGTTTGTCCAGGAAGAGCTGGTATGTGGGAACCAGTCTGTCTAGACACGTAGCGGGCGTGTGTGTAGGTGTGTGTAAGTGTGTGTGTAGGTCAGAGTTACTGTATGACATCAAAAACATGTTCAGGCATGATGGGAGCGCGCACACACACACACAAAGCTACATTTACACAAACACACATGTGCCTTACCTCCATGTCTGTCTTCAGAGGGTAATCATACATCAGCATGGCTGCACAGGCCAGGCTCCTACAAGATAAAACACACACATACAGCCATCAGTGCACACGAACAACAACATTTACACACTCAGCTCACTTAGTGAGTCATTTATCATTTCATTTACTTTTATGTTCAGTATGGAAACCAGCAATGATCCCTAACAAGTGGTGGAAGAAGTACTCGGATCCTTTACTTAAGTAAAAGTACAAAAACAAAAATGTAGAAATACTCCACTACAACAAAAAGTCCTGCATTTAAAACAATACTTAAGTAAAAGTACAGAAGTATTATCAGCTAAATGTACTTAAAGTATTAAAAGTAAACTGTACTCGTTTTGCAGAAAATCAGCCGCTATGATTGGTAGTTTGATTGATGGTTTCCCAACCTAGGGGTCGGGCCCCTATAAAGGGTCACAAGACAAATCTGAGGGGTCATGAGATGATTAATGGGGTCAGATGAAAGAAAAAACACAGTTCTGCTACATACATTTAGACTAATTCTTCAGACTTTTCTCTAAGGTTTGCTTTTTATGTATAATATTGGAGAGTTTTACCTCTTTGGGCCTCAAAACATTATCATTTAAATAAAACCATGTGAGAAGTTTAGAGGGGAAATGTCTCTTTTTGGTGGAACAACTAACAACTCATAGACATCTGAAACGTGACAACGGGCCTCAACTAGACACTGCTTTCTTGTAAGAGGTCAAAATCCAAAATGGTTGGGAACCACTGGTTTAATCTTTAACAATGTTTTGTATTTTATAATGTTATCATGTGTTTTTATGTAAAATATTAATGTGAAAAGTAACTAGTAACTATAGCGGTCAGATAAATGTAGTGGAGTAAAAATATTTCCCTCACGTACAAGTACCTCAGAATTGTACTTAAGTACAGTACTTGAGTAAATGTACATTATGTGTCCATAACCCTGTTTTCATTTGTTGTTTTTATCTTTTACTGTTAAAATACCACCAATAATCTATAAAATCATATTATTTTCAAGACAGAAGAAAAAGAAATAAACAGCAAAACTGCTAGACAACTTTTAAAGTGGCGTATGTACACACACACACACACACACACACACACACACACACACGTTTGAGCAGTGTTGAAAAGTAAATCACAGAGGGAAAGCCCAGACAAGGGTCTGTAGTTAAGTGCAGGTGCCAGAAAAGTGTCTGAAGTGTGTGTCTGTGTGTCAGCGCTCTCCACCTCACTTCCAGTAAATCACTTCAGACAATAGCCAAACATTCGTTTTCTGTCGGATCCGTCTCCTTCTCTCTACTTTTTACCTTCTCCACCAGAAGCTCTTCTTTCTCACACCGCCAATTTTGTTAGAAAACAATTAACAGCGTGGGTGTCGTCTGAAAATACCTGCTGCTCAGACAATGCTACAGGCAACTTTACGACGGGTCGGTTTACGAGACTTACAGATGTGATGTGGCCAAAAACTGCCCGGTGTGTTAAAGACTAGACAGTGATAGTATCTCACACATTTCAACCAGGCACACACACACACACACACACACACACACACACCACCTACTGAGGCCTGTAAAGTGTTTGGATCAAAAGCGTGTGAGGTTTCAAAGGTGGTTCCAGTTACATTGGCTTTGAATAGCCAGGTGCAGCTGGGATGACTCTGTGTTTGTTCCTAAAATGAGTGTGTTTGTGAGCGTGGTTGTGTGTGTGTGTTCACTGGACCATTAAGGCAACATGAATTGTCAAAGAATGTACCCTGAGGGAGTCTGTGTGTGTGTGTGTGTGTGTGACCTGATTAAAGTCCACAGTCTGGAGACAAGTTAGCCTTTAATTATTAACAAATGGGCAAGAACACAGGCCATTACACCCTAGCGCACACACACACACACACACACACACACACACACACACACACACACACTACACAGAGTGCAGATGGGGAGCGGACCAATAGGAGAGCAGGATGCTTGCTTGCTGGGTCAGGAAGGGTGTGAACATGACGACTGAAGCCTCGCCCTTCGTCCGGCTCCAAAGAAACAAAGAGACTGCAGTCAGGTGGGAACTGGTGTGTGTGTGTGTTTGAGAGTTTGTTTTCTAATCCGGGTTGTATTGTATTGTAGTTCAACTAGAGGTCAAGCAGTTCTATTGTGGTTGTGAATCACACACAGAGGTGACAATAAGAGCAGGTCTGAAGCACAAACAGATAGATCACGAAACGGGAAAAGGACAAAAGAAGCAACTTTTCAGCTTCTCAGCTTGTAAGTGTTTATGAGTGTAAATACAGCGTATACACAAGAAGTTCAAAATGTCCAAAAGACTGTTTGGGAAATTAGTGGAAGTCCCCGCACCGTACACCTATCTTGTCTTCATATTTAAATATTTCCCCTCCGCTACTGAAACAGCAACACAGCAAGTGCTTGTATTGAAATAGCAGGATTTCTGCAAGAGACACATCTCTGACTCACAACTAATCACATCTGCAAACAAGGAGACACAGTGTCATCGATGGAAAGCACCAGAAAACTACAGTCACAGCTTTCAACATGAGGGACCAGTCCAACATGTTCAGCTGAAACTAACGATTATTATGGATTCATCTCTCAACTGTTTAGTGAACAAAACGTCAGAGAATAGTAAATTTAAAAAATGTCCATCACAAGACTTTGCCTCCAGTCCAAGGTGACATCGTCAAATCCTTGTTTAGTCTGACCCACTGTCAAAAACCCCAAAGATATTAGTGAACAACTATTTAGCGTTCATATGAAGTATATTTAGTGTATTTTAGTATATTTAATAAATGGTTTATAACACATTGTAATGTAGTTGTAAGCAGATTTAAGTGTTTATTAATATATTTGTTAACAACTATAACTTCCTGTGGGCAACAATGTATATACAACAATATAATGAATATGACAATATAATAAAACACAGTAGTAATAATTTAAAATAAAAATCTTAAAATCTTAATAGGTGAAGTTATATTTGTTGACAAATACTATATATTAATAAACACTTAAAAGGTCCTTATAATTGCTTTACAATTAGATTATAGTGTGTTATAAACAATTTATTTAATCAACAAATCAATTAATTGACTAATCGTTCAGCACTATCAGCAAAAATTCATTCAGCTGCTGTGTGTGGATGTAATGCTGCAGCTATTCCTTTTTTTGCTTGTAGGTGGCGAAATCAACATTTCTTCCACTGCTGCTGCTTTTACTGTCATTTCCTAAAGGTGGCGCAGGTTGGCAAATGTGCAGAACTGATCTGAAAATGGAAAATCTGTAGCCTGATAAACGGAAAGGTGTGGCTTTGCGTGTTCATGAGTGAGTCACAAACCATCCAAAAAACATCCAACTGTGGACTCAGACGTGTGACTCAGGGCCTCCTTTAAACTACACATACAATAAATGCATATGATCTCGTCACTGCAGGGCTGGGTTCATTGTGTAAATGTGAACATATGAGTCATGTGTACTTCTATGTTGTTCCATGCAGCACTTGGCATACATTTAAATCCTGGAAAGAACACATGCAGTCACGGGAACATACCATTCCTCTCAGGGTTCACCTGTCATGCAGTATTGGCTCTCACAGGCCAGCTCACACGCAGGTGACGTTGATTTATGTAGTCTGAGACACAAATACTTCTAGTTCAGTGGGCTAAATCTGCTTGTGATTGGTTTGAGTAAACACGTGGCAATTTTGGTGATGGTGACAGAGATCTGGGTCACATAGTAGCAGCAGCAGATAATTAATGTTTGTTTTTAATCTGCATGGAGGTGTATGCCAGGTGGTGAGGGTTTACCACACACGGGGGAAATGAGCAGAGGAGAGTTGATCAGGCAGCATGTGACAGCAGGATGGTGAGCGGGGGGGAGACTGTCCTTGTGAAAAAGACAAACTTTCCCTCGGGGTGTGCCATAAAAGGATAGATACAATGAGACACAGAACGTTTGGACAATCACAGGAAAGAAATTGAATTAAGCTGCGCAGTGTCTCCCTCAGTACACCTCCACAACCCATAAGGCCTCGGGAGAGAAAAAACAATCTGCAGCTGGAGCTTGTTGATTTGTGATTTCAAGCAAAAATACCAAACACCCCCGAGTTTAAGCGTCTTAATTGTGAGGATTTGCTGCTTTTCTTTCTCTTACGTGACGGTAAATTAAATATCTTTGGGTTTTGAAATGCATCTCGGTCAAAACAAGACATTTGAAGACGTTAACCTTGGGCTTAAGGAAAGTGTAATAGACATTCTATAGACTGATTAACTGATTAATCGAGAAAATAATCTACCGATTAATCGATGATGAAAATAATCATTAGCTGCAGCCCTCGTTGCATTGATCCTCTGACAGATTGAGTTTTGTAACAGGTCAAACGGATCAGATGGAGGATAACAAGCGCCTTCTGCGAGATAGAAATCAGACAGCTGTTGCATCAGCTGCTTCATCAGAGCATTTCCAGGTACTGTAGTCCCCTCAGATGTAAAATCAAAGGACACACACACTGTGAAGTGAAGGAGCCAGTGTCTGCTGCAACTTTTTTGGTAAATAAGTAGCCCTACCTGGGTTGTTGAGGAGTATTTTTCCTCCCTGTGCGCTCTACATGTGGGTGTGTGTTTGTGGATGTCAAGTGTGGTCTGCAAATATTGTCCTTCTAGGTCAGTAGAGCTACTGTGTACTCAACCCCAACCCACTCAGCAAACACTTCCTACACCCCGCTCTCTCTCTCTCTCTTTCTCTCTCCACCCTTGGACTCACCCTCCAGCAGATCTTCCTCTACACCTCTTCTTCACTCGCTCCTCAGCAATCACTCACGTCTTTACTACTGTATTTATCTGAACCGCACACCACCCCGCACTCTTTTTCTCTCCCTCTGTATGACTGATATAAAACAACATGACTGAAGGGGAAAATATTGTGGCTTGGAGTCCCTGGCTACTTACTCAACCACACACACACACACACACACACACACTTATACACAATCACAGCCACACACCAAGTTTCTGCTAGCTCAACAGAATACACACACTAAATCACTAAAGGACTAAATTATTGCAGACACGCACACATGCTCAAATGTACACAGACACAAACTGAGCTGCACACACACACACACACTCTAATGGCAACAGGCTGGAGATGATGAGATCACCAGAGAGACCAGAAACCTCCAGACAACAGCTTTGTCCAAGAACACGCCGCAATAGACACACACACACACACACACACACACTTCCAGCCTTCAGTTCCCTGCGTCTGACTCCTTTACTTGACTTTCTCTTCCACCTCTGTTACCTCGTCAGTCTCAACTTGTCCGTCTTACCTTGTCCGTCTTACACCATGACTGTCACTTTGATCACAGATCGCCGGACTCAAACAGCTCTCAAGCATCGACGCACGTCATCGCTCGCAGTGTAGAACCTCACGTATGTACTGTAGCTTGACTCGCACCTTGTTACCTATTTAGACTCCTCAGGGAATGCACTGATTGTCCTTAATTTCAGATCCCAATTACATGACTCATCAAGGTGGCGAGCTAATATTCCAGCGCTTAACTTTTGCCTTTTCTGAGCTCACCTCTGATTTAGCTTCTTATTGCTACGCACTCCTTCTGTTGCCCTCGACTCACTTGGATTTACTCCTTCTTTCGAGCTCTCACCCCCCTACTGTACCTCCCTGCTCCCAACCCCTTACCTCACTTCCTAGTCCTGACTCTCCTAATAACGCCTCATATGCTCTGACTTTGACTCCTCTCACTTTAAGGCCCCTGCTGAAGCCCCCTATCCTCTTATTTTGGCTTCCTATTCCCTCATCTGAGCTGCCTAGCCCACTCTTCCCATCCTTTTACTCCCCCAAACACACACACACACACACAGGCACGTAGCCCCTCTGTGCTCCTCTCCAGCAGACTGTGGGGCTGCAGGCCTGCAGACCTCGGGGGGAAGCCAGAGGGGGCCGTCAGCAGGGGAGAGGAAACAGGATCCATCATCACACACACATGCAAACACACGGATACACACATTTAAAGACACACCGGAGTTGACATAAGGCTCAAACACTAATATGACACACACACACACACATGTGCACGCACCTCGAGCCAGTATACTTGTCAAAGAGAGCAAAGTTTTGAGGCTTTCCAGACAACTGAGGACAGAGGAAAGGAGAGAACGAGAGAGGCTGCCAGAGAGAGAGAAGCGGAAGCCCTCAGAGTTTAGTCTGACTGTTATTATTTCCACACTGCGTGATGGGTCGGGGGGTGTAAAGAAGAGAAGGAGGAGGAGGAGGAGAGTGAAGCCAAATGGGGGGTGCTGCTGCAGGGGGCCTGCGGTTTCCTGTCTGACGCCCCCCCTTGCCCCCCCACACTGCACCTCCCTACCCAAAAAATGAGAGGAGAGAGAGGGGGGGGGGGGATAGAAGGAGAGAGAGGGCAAAGAAAACAGCCGTTCTGACCAAACTATGTCAAAATGGAAGTGGAAAGAACAAGGCAGAGACAGAAACGGGGAAGAAAACGAAGTGGGTTTCGACCAAAATATGACAAAACTTCAATGAACCTCAAACATGGGGAGGGGGGCCGGCGGTAAGAAAGAGCTATACACAGTCACAGTGGCTCAATCCAGTGGTTTAAAAGCGGTAACAGACACACTGCACATGTGCGCGCGTGTGTGTGTGTGTGCTTTTACACGACTGTGTATGTGCGTGCGTGTGCTGGCGCGCATGTGAAGTTGTGTAACCAGTTACAGTTTTTTAGGTTTATGGCTGTCTGTGGACCACAGTGTCCTTCTTTCCTTAACTTCTAATAGAGAATCACCAACTACCCAGCATCCAGGAGTTTAATGTTTAGCCCTAATGTTCCCTATGACATGCCCTTTGAGCAGTGTGTGTGTGTGTGTGTGTGTGTGTGTATACACACTCTTGCGCATTTTGTTCCAGCAGATAACATCAGCATGGAGGAAAACAGGAAAAAAAAAGGGGTGGGTGGGGTGTTTGGGGCGTGTGTGCATAAGTGTGTCAACTCTAATGAGAGACAAATAAATAAAGAAATAAATAAAAAGTGAGGTCAACTCATCTTTTTCTTCTTCTTTTTTAAAACTTTTCTAGAGCGAGAGAAGAGTGTAAAATAAGACAAAGAGGCAGAGAGAGAGAGAGGTCGCCCTCATTCCACCCGTCCACCCCCCACATCCACATCCCTCTCTCCTCCCTTCTTTCTCCCTCTTTCTCTCTCACTCCAGGCTCTAAACAGGATAAGGGCTTCATATGCCAAGTGGAATGTGTGACGCAAGCCTCAGCCTTGAAACAAAGCACAGGAAACAGGGAGAGACAGAGACGGAGAAACACACAGAGAGAGAAAGAGATGTGTATTGTAAAAGATGTGACAAAGACTCTCACTCTTTCTCTGTTTCTGTAGCACACACACACACACACACACACACACACCTGTCACATGTGTGTAACTGCACTCAGCTCTGACACCACGCAGCAACACTGAGGCTCATCTCTCACTCGCTCACACACACACACACACACACACACACACTGCTTGACTCTGCATCAGCATCAGATTCAGCCTTTTACTGACGGCCTGTCAATATTATCTACAGCTGAAGCAATAAATCAATGAATCAATGAGTTGAATGACAAAAAAAAAAATCAGCAACAATTCTGATGATCAATGAATCGTTTCAGATGCTTAAGTCAAGCACAAAATGGCAAATACAAGCTGATTCCAGCTTCTCAAAAGTGACATTTCGCTGCTTTTCTGTGTCTTATATTATTTTAAATTGATTATCTTTACATTTTGGACAAAGTGCACTCAAATGTGTCACTACGAACTTGTAATTTTTACTTTTTTAAACTTTTTTTAAAAGAAAGAAAAGAATCAACTGAGCCCTAATTGATCAAACCAATTTTAATATCTGTACTAAATCTCTAAATCTAGACCATCTTCAACCAGATTAAGATCACACATTATGTGTTCACAGGTTGTTAAATGTCATTAACACTGAAAAAGAGAGGAACCAACTACACAAACTCAGACACATAACTATGGCAGTGTCTCTCTTTCTCCCTCAGAAGTCTGTATTTGACCACTTTTTTTATTTTAAACAACGCTATGTTCTATAAAAGGCTCTAAAGGCTATAAATAGCGTCTCTCTGCTGCCTCACTGTCGGGTTATCAGCCAGCGTATTGGCCTGATCATTAGTCATCAGGCCAATACATTTTTAAAAAAGACGCTCATTTTCTTTATTTTTACCACATGAAATATGAACGAAATTATTGATTTAACTCACAAAATCAAGAAAGTGTCATAAAAACAACTTTGAGTAATTAACTAATTGGGCTAATTAACCAGACACACGCAGCTTGATCTCATTAAAAAAGACCCACAACTCTGAATTTATGGACTTCTCCTCTTTCCCACAATAAAGTCTTGCTTTAATACAACACATCTACTATCACATCTAACCTTTAAAAAGACCACGCAGCAATTACAGGCTTTACCACAGCGCATCCGATAGGAAATAAGACCAGCGTGCCGGGGTCAACCGTATATAAAGCAGCTCTGATACACAAGTCGCCTGCAGCAACATTAGAGGCAGATTGTGGCGTCAAACTTACTTCTCGGGTGGAGTACAGGCTACAGTGTCTACTCCTGGAGGACAGACGGTAGTTTCACAGCTGCCTTGCTGGACGGCAAAGGCTCCCTCTCAGAGAGAAACTCAATTAGACAACTCCGCAGAAAAAGTGACGCAGGCGACGATCAGCCCTCCGTTGTGTCACTTGTCCAAAAACAAGACGCTCCAGTGATCGATGGCTCCACAAAACTTCCCTAAGTTACGAAACTCCCTCCCTCTCTCTCTCTCTCTCTCTGTGTGTGTGTGTCTCTCTCTCTCTCTCTCTCTCCGGTTTTGTCGTTTAGAAACTGTTGCTGTCACATGATCCGCTGTCTGTCTGTTCTCCATGGGGTCGGGCCGCTGGGCGGGACCGGGTCGGGCCGCTGGGCGGGGTGGTCCAGCTCGTGAGCGTGTGTGTGTGTGTACAAATTTGGAGAAGACAACTACTTGGAACTTTTCAAGCCATTGCATTCATAATGTTTAACAACAGCAGCGACCTGTATTGCAGACAATGAATGAAACTGTGCGGTGTAGACCTCTATGTGTTAAATACAATTTAAATGTTCACTGTGCCAAATTTGCAGCAGTGAAATGTAAGTACATTTAGTCAAGTAGCTACAGTACTTAAGTACACTTCTGAGGTACTTGTACTTTACTTGAGTATTTCTATTTCATGCTACTTAATACTTCTATTTCACCACATTTCAGAGGGAAATATTGTACTCCTCTAGCCTACATTTATTTGATCACTTTATTAGTTACTTCACAAGTAGAGCTAATTCAATGATTAGTCAATTGACAGAAAATTAATGTGCACCTATTTTGATTGTTTAAGTAATTTTTCATGCAAAAACATTTCATGCTTCCAGCTTCTCAAAAGTGAAGATTTGCTGCTTTTCCTTTTAATTATTTTAATAATATCAATTTATTTTTAATAACTTTAAATTTTGGACTTTTGGTTGGACAAAACAAGCATTGTGAAGGTGTCACTTTGGGCTCTGGGTAATTGTAACAAATTTCTCACTATTTTCAGAAATGCTACAATCAGACGATTAATCGAGAAAATTATCAGTAATAATGATCTATTGATTTAATATATAATAGTATAACAGTCACATTTTTTCTGCATTGAGTACTTTTACTTTAAATACTTTAACTACATTTCAATGATTATACATTTATAAACTTTTACTTAAATAAGTTTTGGCCCCAGAACTGTCAAACTTGTTAGCAAACAGTTTTTATTTACACATCCAGCAGTTTTGGAGCAACATTATTTTTAATTTGGAGTCGTGTTTCTGTCCACCTGATGACTGTAATTCTAATATTAACTCCCTTTTAGCTCTTTTTTGGTCTCTACCAACTCCTGAGGGAAATATCCAGCTCTTTAGCTGCTAAATGCTCCACTATGTTCACCAGCTAGTCTCTAACTGGGTCTGTCTGCTGTTTGCTGCTGAGCAGGTAGCGTACAGTGGGTTTTTAGAGCTTTTTCACTGTAAACAGCTGCCTGCTGCGGCCGAACCAATGCCATGAGAGCGGTGAGAGTGAACCAAAACAGTCAAGTTGTTGGCCGAACAGCTAAACAATGAGCTGAAACTCACTTTAAAGCTCCATAAAGACGAGTGGAGCTGCAGATTCAGGTGATTATTCTCTGCAGGTTCATCACTACGAGCGACCCCTTTCACATCGTGACATTGTTTTCACATTGTCATTTGATACATTGCTATTAGAAAAATATTGATAGCTGCTTTAAGGTCAATACAACCCATGTTAAATGCACAGGTTCCCTCTGATTGCCATCCAATACTCTGATGAACAGGATGACAGTCCTCAGTTACAGCCACTATAAAGCTGTATTTAACTATAAAGTTGCTGAGCTAATTAAAAGATGAGTGAATAATAGACTTACATTCATCAGGTGGCCAGAAAGAGGACTCCAGTTGCTACTGTATGTCCATGTTGCTCTGATGTTTGCTAACAGGTTAGCCATAAAACATTGATAAGCTGATGATTTATCAGGCCTGTGTTGCAGTGAGTTTGTTTTGGAGACTTTCTGCACCTTCATGCTCAAAGATCACTCCATGCAGTTGTATTTCTCGCTGGTGAATCTGACATATGTTTAATACAGTAATTCAGTTTTATTCAGCAGCCACAGTTAATACTTTGGATACGTTGGATGATTGGCTGGAGGGTATCCAATAAAATCATTCATCAGGACGCCTCAAATGTAATTCCAGTGAACGCTTCCTCCGTTTTTATCTTTGGCAAGGGGCCATGGTAAATTGTAAGTGTAACACAGCTACTATAGTTGAGCTGATCTAGAAAGTAACACATTGTAGCACACAGTACACCTGGTTAGATTCACTCTGCATTATCACTTGCTTATATGGTGCATTTTATGATTTCTGTTCATTTTGATACTGTTCTACTGTGCTACATATTAAATGTTCTACTAATCTTATTCATCCTGAAAGAAATGTTTATGCCACAGATGCTCAGTACAATATTGTGTTTGTTAGTTTTCTGTTTCTGTTATATTGCTTTTCATGCTTTAGTAACATACATGCAGCTATTTCTCAATTCCCTTACACATGTGGAAAGACTCAAAGAAGCGCACAGGGTTAAAAACTGCCCATTTTTCTCTTGAAAAAACGGTGGGGTGGGGCCAAACCCTAAACCTAACCTAATTCACACACACACACACACACACACACACACACACACACACACACACACTGGCATCTGTCATTACTGCCCTGTCCTCCATGCTCTCTGTGCAACGAGGGGCGGCAGTACTGGGTGCTGCTGCGGAGCTGGGTGTTGAAACAAGGCAGCGACGATATGACAGCTGTTATTTCATGGATGGTTTCTATATTAGTATAGGTGTAAGCCTTTCAAGTCTGAACACACATCCGCTTAGGATTACCCAGCTCCGTCTGCATGAGAAGTGGAGCATGAGACGTGGTGATGTCTTACAGTGCAGGATGGGAGCACGATGGAGGTCTGGTCGGACCGGATAAGTCACAGCAACTGTGTTTCTGTGTCATAAATGACCCAGGGAGAACAAGATGTGCCCGACTCCACAATACACCGTGGATCTATTGACAGGAACAAGAAATAAGAATTTATATTATGTTAGTCACATACCAGGTGTGTCATTTTGCTAAAGTAGGTACCGTACTGTAGGTCCTTTGTCTGCTAGGCTAGCATTTGCCAGCCAAGTCTGTTTTATATAATACTACATCTCTGGGGTTGTGTACAACAATATTTGATGTCTGACTTGAGATTTGGGTGGAATTCAAATTGACCTGATACAAGTCACTATAACTATGTACAGGACCTGGCACACATGACAGGAGGCCCTTTTTTTCAAAAATAACATCAGTGTGGAGTTTCCGATTTCCTGATCTTGCTGTCTTGTTCTTTGCTTTCCATCACGAATGATCAAAATATCCAATTTGGACTCAAAAATAGACAAAATACAAACACCTTTGGACACACATGGGCATGAACACACTTTTGCAAAATTGTCCTACCATAAGGAGCGAGGAAATGACCAAACAGGCACAAACACCCAATTTCTAATCTTTCTCTCTTGATCTTTGCTTTCCATCGCAACGATCAAAACCAAAACATCAAATTCGGAGCAAATACCTGGTACATTTTTTCTCTTTCAAAGAAACTGTCCACAGTGAGGTCTGTAGATCATCTTACGTAACTGGGACATTTTCACTTTAAAACCTTGGTTTGGAGTAGCTTTTCAAATACTTTAAGGGGCAAAAATGAAAATGTTTTTTCACACTTGTTTCTATTCCCTATTTATCACCGTAAGCCCTACTTTTTGCGACACGTATTTGATGCTGCTGATGAGCTCCTACAGTCACATTCTTCTTTTCTTGTGTTTTCTTTTTGCCTCTTATCACTGCACAGGTTACTGCATACTTGTATGATGAGGGATGACCTTATATGGGTTATATACACATGTATTTATCATACATTATATCTGCAAGTAGACACACACACACACACACACTCACCCTGCAGACATTGTTCATGCAGAAATGAGCTATGAAAGTTTAGGGATTTAAGCCAGAAAATTCACACACTATCAAAAATCACTCTAGCATCACTCCCACACCCTGGATTGTTCATTCTTTTCTCTCTCTCTCTCTCTCTTTCTTTCTCTCTCTCTCTCGCTCTCCAATTTCCAATTTCCCAGACAGAGCCGTACCCGGAATTTAAGACATACTGAGGTCGAGAGCCCAAGACCCGTCAATGCAAAAACCTGCTTAGGATCAGTTTGTATTGTGTAACTGGGACATGTTTGTGGTATTGCTGGCTTTGCGTTGGTGGAAAATATGGACCTCTGCATCAACAGGCCGTGAGGGCTGATCTCTTACTGTGCTCACACAGGTACAGTTTCACCAAACCCATCCTCAGTGAGGAAGAGTTCCACAGAGTTCAGCTTGTCCATCAGGTTGTGTGCGTGAATGTAATCGAAGACGTTTCATTGTGCAGACTTGCAGGTATTTTATGCAAGAAGAAGGAATGTGTGTGTGTGTGTGTGTGTGTGAGTGTTCACCTTTACAGGTCTCTGTTAGGTGTATTTGTTATAAGGTGGAATGTGTGATAGTCTTCTGTTGAAAAGGAAGACGTTTTATTTTTCTTCTGTGGAACCACACACACAAAACTGGTCACTGTTCCAAGATATGACATGCCACACCAGGAGCTATAAAACACATTCAGGCTGCTATTACCATTACTGAGTCTGCAATACAACGTTACAGCAGTATTATTATCACTGTCATTCATTTTTGAATTATGACAATTAATACTCCAGTTAAGAGCCACATTGAGCTCATGACAGAAAATAAACTGCAGTGAACTGAAATTCACCAATTTCTTAACTTTTTCAACAAGAGTGTTACTTTTAGATGTAATTTATTTTAAAACCTACACAGATAAAATTCATAATGCTGATGAGGAGAATGTTCTGTTTTGGTAATTAGCTGCATTAGCGAGAAACTAAGCTTCAGTAGTGCAAAGTGAATAGTCTTTCCATTTGCAGGTCTCAAAGGAAGTACGGGAATGCTAACATGCCCACGATGACAATGCTAACATGCTGATGTTAGCAGCAGGTATAATGTTTACCACATTCACCATGTTAGTTTAGCGTGTTAGCATGCTAACATTTGCTAGTTATTGCTAAACACAAAGTAGAGCTGAGGCTGATGGGATTGTCATTAGTTTTGCAGGAATTTGGTCATAAACCAAAGTATTGGACAAATGAAATTTTGATTCAATGGTGGCGCTAGATGGAAAGTTAGGGGACCACCAAAGTTACCACAATTCATCCTGAGGAGGACATGAACATGGACCAAATTTCATGGCAATCTATCAAATAGATGTTTGGACATTTCACCGCAAATATCAACCTCATGGTGGCGCTAGAGGAAAATTCAGGGGATCACCAAAGTCAGACAGATTCATCATCTGGGAACCATGAATGTGTGTAGAAAATGTCTAGTCCTATGACTAACTAAAACTATTACTAGCATAATGATTAGTGCTTTTAAATTAGTCTAGTTATGGCTAGTCTGTCTCCAATTACCATTACTTTCATTACCATGAGTTATTATTCATTGTTAATATTACCAGTGGTATTGCTGTTAATATTTGTAAAAAAAAAAAAGAAAGGTTCTATTGTTGTTAAGTTGTTCATCTTGATTGACTGGAACTAGTATCTAATGATGCGTCAACCACAACAGCAGCAATTATTTCCACGGAATTAGAAAAGAAAGCGAAAGAAAAGTCATGTGTGTGTGTGTGTGTGTGTGTGTGGGCTACTCGTGTATACATCCAACAGTGGAACTTGGCATTGTTACATATAATACCAACAGTGGCTCACCAACCCACTGTTGGTGGTCATGCTTTAACACTAGTCCAAGCATGGTTCAAAACACACCCTGAAACCCGGGAAGGGTTTTTCTCCTGACTCAAGGAATTAAGTTATTAAGGGCAAATAAAAAATTAGATGTAATGTACAGGATAAAGGTAGTCATATTTAAAATTCATTCTAACAGAAAATGAATTTGGATTGGATGAATTAAAATCCAGATACATGTAATAAAGTACATATATTTTCTGATACTGAAGTTCTTGATAAGTGTATGATATTAGTGCATGTAGCCAAGTAACTAATGATTTACAGGTAAAACATTCATTTATTCTTAATTAAAGTGTCTGTTTAAATGTTAAAAACAATATAGTTAAATTATCAATTTTTGAAAAACATCAAGAAAGTCTTTGTATCTGTTCATGTCCCTTTTCAGTCTACGTTCACCACAGATGGTTTCCATGGAAACTGTGACATGCGGATTTGCCCCTGGGGATAAATAAAGTATCTATCTATCTATCTATTGCAGGCTATGAAGGCCCCCTCTTTGATAGGTAGACATCAGCCAGGGGTGTAAGTCCCCTCTTGGCAATTTTTAAAAGAAAATTTAAAAAGCATTTGCATGCACGTGTGGTGTGATTGTAGAGGGAGGAGCGCAGTTTGTAAAAGTCAAGTTTGGCCAGAGGGGAAGGTGGTGGCACAAACACACACACAAACATACACACACAGAGACAGGTAGACACATGCACACCAACAACTTTCTGCACAGACACAATGCAAATACTAAAATATGCCCCTGAGGGGAGAGGAAGTGATAGAGGAGGCCGTGCTGTATGAGTGTGAGAGTGAGAGTCATTATATATTCATTTAATATTATTTCAATGAATCAATCAGACTACTAGAGGTGAAATAAAATAACAGTAAACATTCTTATTGCAATGAAAAAATAAAGTCTCTGTTATCTCCCACTGAACACAAAAGTCCTCCAACAGCCCATATGACTGAACTCCATCACATGCCTGTCCTCGGTGACGTGGTTAACATATTTAACCCTGAGGTGAACAGCCACCAGTCTTTGAAGAATCAGAGTGCATCCACACAAAACCAATATATCAAAAGAATTATGGCTGCAACTAATGATTATTTGCTTGATTCATCGATTAACCATTGCAATTTCTTAAAGCCCAAGATGACGTCATCAAATGTCTTGTTTTGTCAGACCAACAGTCCAAAAGCCAAAGATATTCCTAAAGACACACATACCAACGCTGGGCTGCTGGGTCAAACTCAAAGACTGCTTGGACCCCCCCACCCAGGGTAGGTCACACTTTACGTAAGAAAGTATCTCACGCACGCTTCAAATGTCTCTCTTGCATCTTCTGGATTATATTATATTTGCACAAGGCTGAACTGTTTCAGTGGTTCGTTTGGTTTAAGGATGTTTCAGGAAATAAGATCCTTTTTACCAGGTACAGCTGCACTGAACTCAGAGATTAGATTACACTTAACTCTTCTTTCCTTCATGCAACAGCGAGCACTTAGGTGTTTACTGTTGACTACAGAGACGAGCCAGTCAGAGGAGTCACAACAAAGTTTTTCATTATATGCTGTCGGAGAGGTCAAGACCATCCAAGTGTGTCACCATCAGATCAGCAGGAAAATAACAAGTCTCTATTTTATGGTGAAAAATGTTGATATTAAAAATACAAAGACAGCTGAAGAGGTGTGGTTTTTAGGCATTTCTCTGGTTTCATCTCTGCATTACCTAACTCTAACACAATACACCAGCACTGTTGTGAAGGTGGTGGTGGTTGAAAGATAAACAATGTCAATAAAAAGGTGATATGGGAACATAGTTCTGTGGAAGGCAGAGAGACTGACAGATGGCAGATGCCAGGTAAGATTTCACTGGAATCACTGGCCTCTGAAAACACACAGATGAAATGAAACATGATGTAACCTTCATTCCTCTGCACAACAGAAACTGCTGCTGCTGCAAAAGTGAAGAATCAGATGACGCTTTGCAAAATGTCAGTATAAGGAAGATATTTTGTATTGTCCTTCTACTAACTCTTGGCACTCTGATCTTGATTAACAACTTCCCAGCTTTGCAATCATTTCTGCATTCCATGCTGTCAAAACTCTTCTCATTACTCTCTTTCCACCCGCCGTAAACAAATCATTTGCTGGATGCTGATCTTTAAATATGTGTTTTTCTGTTAATATACTTGTTTGAGATGAACCACCAGGCCTGCGCATACTCAATCACCACACACACTCAATCGCCACACACACTCAATCACCACACACACTGCATGTTGGTTAAAATGAACTTCCTTCAGTCGGTTGTTTGTGGGCAGATTAATCGAGCTGTCACAGTTGGTGTAGTTTAGATTCACTAATGATACACATCAGTGCAGGAGCTGCATCTCAAATGAGTTTATTTATTTCAGCAGTAAAATAATTTAATAATAATAATAATAATAATTTATTTCAGTGAATATAATCCCATCATGGTCGAGCATGTTTGGTGTGATTTCAGTTGTCCAATGTAATTAAAGAGAAACTTTGCTGATTTTCAACCAGCTTTGTATCATTACAGTGTGGGTAGTATATGCAAATGAACACTGTTTAATAACTTCCCTCCGTGTCGCCTGCACCCACAGCTCCTCACTCATTTGCCGGCAAAAGTCCGCCAGATGACGCGTTTCTAGGGCTGTTGTTTGAACTACAGATTGTACTTCAGCATTTTTCCTGTACTATGCCAGCCTCCACGGGCAGTCGGATCACGAGAGGGGCGGCTCCGCAGCACTCCAAAATCAAAACATCCTGTCCAAAATCAACTGGCTAGAACAACTACTGGAAGACCATGGCAGAGGGCAATGTTCCTGTAGATATGGAAGAAAACGATTTTAATAGTTTAATGCTGGAATCAGACATGCGGGGCTACTTATATGAGCCACAATACAGTGCGGAGGAATTACAGCATATGGAGGAGGGAGAGGTCAGGCCGCCACAGACGAAAGTCGAGCACCGCCAGGTGGGGAGGATAGCGACCAAAGCCAGCGGGGCGAAACAGACGTCTAAGCATAGAGTAAGTGCTATAGCAGCAGTGTTTTGTTACTAACATGGCAACGTTACAGTGTGAAAACATACACCAGGAGTCATCAACTACATTTGTCCAAGGGCCAGAAATTTCAAAGCAGACAATGTGGGGGCCGGACTTTCAAATTTATATACATACATACATACATACATACATATGTATATGTATATACAGTATATATATATATATATATATATATATATATATATATATATATATATATATATATATATACAGAATGCAGTCCTGATTGGCAGGACATATTAATTGGTTTTGGTGCTATCAATATCCTGATTGGTGGAAAATGCTTGCAAGAAACCGGAAGAAAAGCCTTTTGAATTGTTTGTCAGACACGCAAAAAATATGTGAAAAAAATAAAAGGAAATGTTAAATGAGAGCTATAAGTTTGTCCCCATTCTTGCGTGAAAATATGGCACAAGCCACATTCCATTCATAAAAGAACAAAAGATTCACCAATTTTGCCTGCCGGTGGATTCGGACCGAGAACCTCTGACTCCTCGCATTTTCTGAATTCATTGATATTCTGCGGGCCGGATGTGGCCCGGGGGCCGCCAGTTGACAAACCCTGACATACACGTTTTAGCTTAGATTCATCCTCTGGGCACCAGGCATGTCTGTATAAAATGTTGTGCCAATGCATCCAATAGTTGTTGAGATATTTCAGTCTGGACCAAAGTGGTGGACGGACAGACGGACACAGGCATTGCCATCCCCAGAGCCACGCCGCCAGCATGGCTAAAAATCACAGTTGTAAAACAGTGCTTACAGCAAAGACACAAACTGGGGCTGTGAGTCAAACACACACACACGCACGCACGCACACACACACACACACACACACACACACACACACACACACACCCCTCTGTCCAGGGTGTGACCTGCGGGCCACAGAGGCGTGTTCAGACAGAGCTATATAGGATAAACCATAATTATCACTGAGTTGGACATTCCCTGAGGGGGCATGTTGCTGGAAAAACACACACACACATGCACGCACGCACGCACGCACGCACGCACGCACGCACGCACACACAGGTAAAATAGACTGAATCTTGACACAACGGATGTTCTGGCACAAACAGTGATTTGGGAGAGTCATGTGTGGTTTGGACAGGTAACTGAACCTCATTGCCACTCCTTCACAGCCTCCACGTCTTACTGTATTGTTATGCATGCAGACTCTCACACACGTTAACATTAGTGTATCTCCTTGTGATTTCCCACTGTGAAGAGTCACCGCCATTGCAACACTCACAGACGGTCAAAAAGTGACAACATAGTACCACTTTTCTGCACTCACGTATCAATCAGCTAAAAAAGAAAACGTTTTGTCAACTTTAAACACATTTAAATGGTGTACTTACTCTATAGTTTTTAACAGCTCATTACGTAAATTCTTCCACTTCACAATAACAATATTCATCATAAACTCCAGGGTGGAGACACACCTTTCTCTTTGTGCTACACCAGTCTCTATATTATTAATTTCTATTTGATTCCAGACTGATAAGGTTGGTTATGATGAATCATAAACATGACAAGCCTGTATCGACGCCACCTGCCAGTAGACGTGCAAAGAGGACGGGCTGCCAAATTATCAGAATTAACAAGAAGAAGCTAAAAGACAGAAACAAAACATTGTGCAAGATATCTGTGTGTGCATTTCTCTTGATCCTGTCATAAACGCCATTAAGCAGAATGAGTGATACTCTCATAAATGAAGACATAATGAATTCTGGAGATCATAAGAATATGATCTCTGGACGATTTCCAGTCTTATCTGATGG
Source organism: Macquaria ambigua (assembly GCA_008360985.2). Lineage (NCBI taxonomy): Eukaryota > Metazoa > Chordata > Actinopteri > Centrarchiformes > Percichthyidae > Macquaria > Macquaria ambigua. The sequence goes on along the minus strand of VMKM01000596.1, from coordinate 155,682 downwards.
CTGAGAGGCAGCTGTGCGGAGCTCTGGCTTCCATAAAAAACGGCTACCATAAAATACATGTGTGACAGAGCGAGATAATGATCTACCTTCGATACCTCCAGCGTCCCATTAAATGAATACTGTGTGTGTTTGTGTAATAATGGCAGGAGTCTCTGAGCTATGTTATAGTATATTAACGTCTCCCTGGGGAACAATCACATCTCTGTCTCTATACTCACCACAGGCAGACAGGCAGTATGGCGTAACCTCACACATAACACTGTAAGAACAAACTCTAATTGTTCATAGCTGCTTATTTTTTTCACTTGCTACACCTCTTTCAAAAAAAAAAACTCAGCTGGGCTCCAAAATCCCTCTGGCATCTAAATTTTCCCAGTACAGGTGTATTGGGAGAATCAGAGCAGGGCGTGTGTGTGTGTGTGTGTGTGTCTGGCTCATCATTGAGAGTGAGTTTGCCTTGTAGCAGTGTTTAAAATATCACTAACTGTGGCATCAAGTCAACCTGACGGGAAATCAATCCACCCTAATAAAGAATGTAGTGCGCACAAAGAACACACATAAAAAGCATTTGTTGTTGTTATTATTTATTCTTAGAAGTTGTATACACTGTGAATAAAAATGACTCAAGGAGGAGTCGGTCATGCGATCGTGAAGGTTAATATATAATTGATCTATCTCTTGTTGACAAGTGATGAACCTGATTCACCTTGATGCAGAACCACAACAGGAGGCTAATTACTTATTGCCGTGTTTCAGGCCTCACTAGTAATTCTGGTGGAAAAGTGGTTTAGCAGAAGAGCAGGCCAGTAGTTTCGAGTTGTGACGGTATTGATTTATGATTTATGTGGGTGCAGTTGAGGTCGATGTTATCACTGAGGTCAGTTGACACATACGCGCTGAGGAAGGCAGAGCCCGAAACGTCTGTGTGTGTGTGTGTGTGTGTTAGTGGACGGTTGCTAATGGTTAAATAAAAAGAAAAATACAAAAACAAATACAAGAAGGAGATTTATTAGTGCTCACCCTGTACTTATATGGGAATAAAATAGTTTTGCCTGTTAAGCCAAATCCACAAATTGTGTAAAATGTGCAACAAGACAGAGGTCAAAACACAGCTTCAAACTGTTAACAAAATTATTCAGTTTTTAAATTGCTGCATTTTTAGACAGTAAATTTCTATTCATGACGGAGCACCTACTCTAACATGTTTCCTTGATCATGGAGGGAAGATGAAAAAAGTTCCATCTACGCATGCATCCATTTTTTGCCCTAATTGTTTCCTATTTCCTGTATTTTGTTTGTATTTATATGTATTTTTATTGTAGTAATTCATGTTTTTTTATGATTTATTGTAAAATGGCTTCTTGACCTTCCCTGCTACACGTTTCACTTCTGTTATCTGTTTTTAAGCTTTTTGTAGCCTATAAGTGCAAAATGAAAATGAAAAAATATCTATTATTGTACAACTGTTGAAAGTGAGAAATGTATATTTTTCAAACATTAAAGGTACTCATGAAGTGAAAATCCCTGCCAGCCCTGAACAACTTAAATCAATTCACTTTTAAATTCTGTGTCAACGTGTTTTGTTCTTAACTGTAACAAAGGAGCGTTTTGAATTCAGTACCGCTCTGACTCGCGCCTCTGACTGGCCTCTTCTTCATGCCAGCGGCATCCTGGTGAGAGTCTCGGGTAATCTAACATCTTTTGTGACTCTTTGAAATAATCAGTGGTAACGAAAAGGCATTGTTTCCCTCCTAAATATCTCTCTAAACTATGACTGATAACGTTTGTTTTTATGACTGATCATTTTCATTTCTGGTTACTGGAACACAAAGCAAATGAACCCACAGATTTGGAGACATTATATCTGTCATCAGTCCATGCATACATACATATTACTGAGCATAAAGTATTCTTGCACAAATGTATTAGTACCATTATCTGTGTTCATGCCTCTTGAACAGACAAGACAAGTTAACATTTTATCAAAACTCTTCAAACTCCTTACATGACATCTTATAATATCGACTTGCATCACACCTTGATCCAGAGTTTGTGGGCAGTGCAGCAGACAGAGCAGGCCTAAGGGAAGTCACCAGTAGTTCAGAGCTGAGCTGGAATAATGCACGGCTTTATAACAGATGATTCCTTCCACGACACAATTGCTGATTCTTGTACAAGAAGGGTGGGGCAAGACAGTGAAAGAGACTCTGGGCTCAAAGATAGCCAGTGTGTGTGTGTGTGTGTGTGTGTGTGTGTGTGTGTGTGTGTGTGTGACTTGCGAGCCGTGGGCCTCTGGATCAACGTGTGTATTTGTGTGCACAGTGTGTGTGTGTGTGTGTGTGTGTGTGCATGTTGGGTGGGGGCTCTATGAATCGTCTCCCCACCCTGCAGGGAGTAGTGCTTCCTCTCTAGGGTTCAGAAATAACCAACAGACAGCTTTATTGTTCAAGAAAACCTGCCTGCTGTCTCTGCCTGTCGCTCACACACACACACACACACACACACACAAAGACCCCCCTCTCCTTTTACAGATCTGAATAACTGACAAGTAGAGTCTTGGTTACACCCTGGCTCTGAGGAAGGGAGGAAGAAAGAGTGCTGAAAGAGAGAGAGTGAGAGAGAGAGCAAGAGAGAGGGAGTGAGAGAGAGAGAGAGAGGGAGGGAGAGAGAGAGAGAGAGGGAGGGAGAGAGAGAGAGGGTGAGAGAGAGAGAGAGAGAGAGAGAGTGAGAGAGAGGGAGAGAGAGAGAGGGAGAGAGAGAGCGAGAGAGAGGGAGAGAGAGAGAGAGAGAGGGAGGGAGAGAGAGAGAGAGGGTGAGAAGAGAGAGAGAGAGAGAGAGAGAGAGAGAGAGAGAGAGCGAGCGAGCAGGGGGTAAAGGGAGGGGTTTTGTGGACACTCGATGTGCTGACAGGACAGCGGTGGTCACACCCAAACTGTGGCGCCTGACCTTCTACAACAAACAGAAACACCCTTACACACATGCATTGACAGACACACACACACACACACACAAATCCTGTAACATCATCCTTCTCAGTTTTCCATTGAGGATGTCTTTTCTCTGCTCAGCCTGCTGTTCCATGTTAGCAGTTTGTGACTCAGCAGGACGACTACAATCTGCCTCTTTCATAATCTGGGCCTCGCGCTTTTACTCTGAGGTCACTGGTGGAGGCTCTGCAGCACACTGTGGTCTTAAGTCCTGAATACTCTACACACGAACTTACTCAAGTACTGTACTTAAGTACAAAAATTTGATGTAGTTGTACCTTACTTGAGTTTTTCCATTTAATGCCACTTTATACTTCTACTCTGTTAGATTTCATAGGGAAATATTGTACTTTTGACTCCACCACATTTATTTGACAGCTATAGTTACTGGTTACTTTGGAGATTAAGATTTTTCTCACAAAACATATGATGATCTTATAAATTCTGACACATTTTTACAGCTTAAACTCCCTAACAGTATATAAAATCGCTAAAATCAGCTTCACCTCGATAAACTACAACAGTACTTGATGACAGAACATGATTTCCTATAACACTCACAGGGGCCACTTTGACTTGTAATGGAATATTTTTACATTACATTACATTTATTTAGCTGATGGTATCCACAGTATGGTAATGTCACTTTTAATTTAGTAAAGAAGTAAACTTTTAATTTAGTAAAGGATCTGAATACTTCTTCCACCACTGTAAATACTACATGTAAAAATATGTACTGTATGTAAAGCTTTGATGATACCAGATGCTATTTACGGTATGTACCTGTACATAAAAGATTTCATCTCATACTCCATGAATGCCACAGTGATAGTGTTCACATGGCCAAAACAAAGTCCGTGTAGGAGGCGTGGCAGGAGGACGAGGTCGGGGTGGATGGATGGGTCAACAAAAAGTTGGATTTTTACACAGGAGGCCGCTGTTGGTTTCACGTTTTCAACCGACAGTCAACATTGGGGTTTTTTTTTTAAAGCATGACCACGATTGTTCCATGTGTTTATTTTTGTTACCATGACGACAAAGCTCCTCTAACCTTAACAAAGCACATATTTTTACCCAAACCACAACCTAACCAAGTCGTTCTTGTGCCTAAACCTAACCAAACCTTAACCATAGCGTTGTCAGATCATAAAACAGATTTATTTTTTAACAGGGGGTTGGTAACGGTTATGGGAGGCACAGACAAATGATGTCATCCTGCTGATAGTCGTGTCAGATCAGAAAAGGCCTCTATGTGTCGTCTGACAGGGCGCGGACGAACGACGTATTTTGTCATTTAATCTGGAGGACTTGTTGCATCCTCAAAGAGATTCAGTGAAACTTTCTGATCAGATGAATCGTCTGTCCACACAGGTATGCCCAGGTATACAGTAGATTAGTGGTGATTCACATTCAATCTTTTATGGCTGTAAGATGTGATTCCTATCATATATTGGCAGCAATAACTAACCTGTATTGTGGAATAATTACAGTTTGGCCCAACACAGATCAGGTTTTTTATGACCTTTGATTTCATAAGTGTTGATCAGCTCAGATATCAGATAATGTCATAAATCATTGTTCCTTTAAGATGCCAGCTGCCTGTTATAACCTCACACCAACTCGTATCTTGTCATCTGCTAATTTATAACACTGTTTACCATCTCACACGCTCACTGATTGTTTTACCTTCAAACCAACGCGACATGCTTGTCAAATTACAAATGAGAAAAACATTAGAAAAAGTTCTTGTTCTTTTGTTTACAAAATGCTTTCAGTTTCAAACGGCCACAAGAGTGTTGCTCCTGTTGATCACACAAGAACAAAGGCGAAAGAGAACAGAAGCTAAAAAAGGAAACAGAAGGAGGTAGTTTTTCTATCAATTGTCATGTGTCAAACAAATAACACACACACACACACACACACACACACACACCCATACTGTAAATGCAATTTAGTCAGATTACAGTGAAATGTGCGTGTTATTCATTGAACACAACATTATGCAACTGCAACATGTTAACTAGCAGTTTAGACATGTGAGGCTGCAATGTCTGGGTGGTATGATGAAACACACACACACACACACACACACACACAAAAGCGCGTTACACAGACAGTGATGTTGAAATGCACAGGGTTGGATATATGTGCAGTTTCCTTGCCAAGACTTTGACTTCTTTGAAAAAGACATGTTTCTCTTTATTATTGTTTTTTCTATCAATGATAGCTGACTGACACAGACACATAGACTAACGTAAAGTGGGAGTTCAAGATTCAAAGGTTTTATTTGTCACATGCTCATACAATGAAATGCACGGTGGCACACTCTTACAGTATGGCTGTGCTAAGAAAAACAGTGTGCAACGAAGAATTGTAATTAGAATTTGAGTAAATATAAAACTTACAAAGAAAAACAAAGGATAAAAAGTCAAAGCTAAAAAAACGTATAAATAATGTCATACAAGTACTGAGATTATAAAGTGTATATTGGCCTGGTGTCTCGGTGGGCTGTGCAGTTTTTCAGTATATAAAAATGCATCAAGAGTTGTAAAGAAAACTATGCAATACAGTTCTGTGCATGCTTGAGTGCAAATATGCAAATGTGAAGGGCGGTGCAAAGGATTCACAGAGGACAGGCTGTAATACTGTCTGTCAAACTATTCCATCAGCCAACAGTAATAGTTTACTTATAATGCTAAATAAATGGCAGATAAAAACAGACTTTTAATTCTAGACTTTAACTTGTTTTCAGCATTTCTTATTTCATTAGTGGATTGTTTTGCTTTTTATAAAACGGAGAAAAAAGACACAAAAGACACTTTATGTAAAGCCCCTTTGAATTGAATTGAATAAACTGAATGTAGTTGGTTTTCTCTAAGATTGATAAGCCTGATCATAGGTTGAGTACAACATAAAAAAGTCAAAGTCAAATTGCTACTGTTATCAAACACATTTATTCAGACTGATGTCAGCCTAATGGAGCCATCACAGGTCCAGTATAATCAGGAGCTGACTTTATGGCCCCCATCACTCTGAATTATCCAGGTGCTTCAGGTGAAGTAGCTGCTTATCAAGGTTTAGTGCTGCGGTAGTGCTTTATGAGCTGTTACTGAGACAGTTTGACCTTTTGTACTGACCAGTGCACTCTTGTCTTAGCACTTGATGTGCCATTACATGCCTTTAAACAGAGCATCATTAATGATTACATCCACCTAAATTTCTTTATACACCACATAAAAGGATGAAGTTGGTATTTGTTGGTGTGTAAAGGTGAGCTAATAAAGACATAGCCACAGCTAAAGCAGTGTAGCTCTCCAATGTCTGTTGGTCGGCCCACCACTCTGGTCCAGATTGAAATATCTCAACAACTATTGGATGGATTGCCATGAAGTTTGGTACAATCATTCATGGTCCCCAGAGCACAAATCCTACTGACTTCAGTGATCCCCTGAGTTTTCCCTTTAGCGCCACCATGAGGTTCACATTTGTGGTTTTGAGTAAAATGTCACAACAACTATTGGATGGATTACCATGTAATTTTGTTCAGACATTCATGACCCGTCAGGATGAATTTTAAATGAGAGTTTGATGATTCCTTAACTTTTCATTAAGGACAACCTCATAGAGCCACTAGCATGGCTGTAGACTCTTAGTCTTGTTTTCTGCCAGGTGAAGGGGAACCAGCTTGTTTCCCTCAAACTACTTATTTATAATCAGTATGTAATTATCACATCCTCAGCTTGAAAATCCCTCTTCCAGGTTCACTCAGAGTGTGTTGAATCAGGGCTGTAGGAGGGTACAGGCATGTGGTGGAGCTCAGGGCAGGGCAGGGCTGAGGTGGAGTGTGGAAGGGTAAACAGATGCCAAGTCAAATAAAACAAAACTCAGGGCAACGGCACCACCCCTGGCAGTCTGCTCGGCCCGGCATAGAGACGCATAAACACACACACACTCTGTGTACGCACAGCGTAGGCGGCACTCTAGATGGCCGGTGATTCTGCTCCCTCTCTGTTCACTCAACCAGAGAATTAAGAAAATCTGTCCACAGATGCTAAGTTTAAACCACAGTCACGCAAGAAGCCGACGCGTGTGCCCTTTTCAACTTGTAACAGCAGGAGCTCTGACACAGCAGGTGAGCACACACAACTGTACAAAATCTTAGCTCTTACAACACTGCATGATAACTGAGCATTTAATGCAGGCACACACATGGGATGGGCAGGGCTGCTCAGTCAAGGGTTATGTAGCTTAAAAAAAATCCACATAAACACCCAAGAGATTATCCCAGATTAGCTGCATCAGGCCTCAGTGAGGCTGGTTGTGGTGGTCTGCAGGGTGTGGTCACATATCAAGCAGTTTACCTGCTGATCAGTCTCAGTAGAGGAGGGCGTGTCCGACTTCTGGATGTTATGTAAAGAACTTGACTCCCTTTGTTGCTGCTTCATGGAAATCTCCATTCAGCAGGAGTGTTTGGTTTGGATCAAGACTTGAGCTGTGTCTTTAAAGCAGAGCACTCAGTGCAAGAGTTCACTGGCAGTATTAATTATGGTCTACGGTTAATAACAATGCGATTCTTTTGTTGATCCCCATAGGGAAAGTCTTGCCCTCATCCACAGGGCAGGGCAGGGCAGGCCAAAGGTCATTTACAGAGCAGCATTTCTGGCGCTGTCAGGGAGTCAGTAGCTAACATACATTTGACAGTGACAGTAGAGATGCAGACAGTGAAATGTGGAAAGAGCAAGAGAAGAATATGACATTTAACAAATGTAGCTGGCCAGAATCGAACCACTGACATTTACACAGCAATAACTTATGAGCAGGTTATGAGTATGTAGTGTGTTCACACTGGGAAATTAAGTATACTTAAAACAGTCATGTGCACACTACAACAACACTTGATTTTTGAGTGTGCTGTTGATGGACACTTTTGTCCCACATTGCAATGCACATTGTACACAGAGGAAAATGAGGCACTAGTCTTAAATCTGCATTAACTGATTTTTTGGCCACTTGTGGGCAGCAGAAACAAGCTGTAAACACAACATTGACATATTAAAATATGGCGAAGTACTGCTTATTTACACATCCAGCAGATACAGAGCAACATTATCATTCATTTGGAGTCGTGTTTCTGGCCACCTGACAAATGTAACTCCAATATTCACTCTCTTTTAGCTCAGTTTTTGGTCTCTACCAGCAGGGAAATATCTGGCTCTTTAGCTGCTAAATGCTCCACTATGTTCACCAGCTATTCACCAACTGAGTCTGTCTGCTTGTTGGTGGTTGTGTATAGAGGGTTTTTAGAGCTTTTTCACTGAAAATAGCGGCTGCATCTGGAAACCGAGCTGAAGAGAGCGGCAAGAGTGAAACAAAGATCCTGGTAGTAAAACCAAAACAGTGAGCTAAAAGAAGCTAACATGCTTGGAGAAACTGCAGGTGATAATTCTCTGTGGGTTTGGCACCATGAGCGACCTCTTTCTGTTTATATGCATTCATTGAATCCATTGTATGTTGATTTATTGTATACTAATGGCAAAAACAGTATGCAGTATGGAATTGGGACACAGTAAGTGTATTGCTCAAAGATACACAGGGTGGAAATTGGCCAATACAGAGGCTTCAACCCCATTGTTCTTGTTCACCCTGTTACAGCAACTGTGTGGAAATTGTGCCTTTGTGAATGTTACCACTTCAGTGTTTTTGTTTAAAAACACAAGCTGGTGGCTTTACCACGATTTAACGGCACAGTAAACTGTATAAACTGATCTTTACCAAAAAATTACATTTAAAGGAGTACATTTTTTTTCTGTAGACACGTGAAAAGTTCCTGTAATGGCCTTCATCATAGTTATTTTTGTTCATTATGATCATGTGCACACACAGAAACATCCTGATAAAAAGGCGGCTCCAAACTGACCAGCTGGTTAATGGGTTCACTCAGAGGACCTCAAACAGGTTTATGAATGTGAGGCGAAAATGATTTTTCTGGGAGCTCTGTGTAATTGTGTACTCCTGTTACTTTGAGCTGGAAATGCATTCTTCTTCGTCAAAAAAACAAAACAAAAAAACCCAACAACAAAAAGACACGATCACCTGGAAAAACCAGAGCATTTGGCAGTTTACATGTACATAGCAAATGATTAGTATCTTTTTAATGTGTTTTAAGTTTGTAATGCACAGACCTTTATGCCAAATTCAGTTTTATTATGTATTCTTATGATTTTTTTTTGGCTGAGGTTCTGCTGTTGTTGCTTTTTCTGTTGTGTACACAAAAGACTTCACAGTGCTATGATGATGCCCTCTAACAGTACACACACACACACACACACACACACACACACACACACACACACACACACACACGCATACTAACAGAGCCGCAACTTGCCCCGACATGCTGTCTCTTCAACCTTGGGCGGAGAGAAATGCATGTCTGTCTTTTAAACACTTGGTATAGTATATTTCCATATGCTTGAAACCTTAGATCAAGCAGTAGCATTCAAAGTGACTGACATGTTTAGACAGGAGGAGGTAAAATCTGCACCATCTTTAACAGTCTGACACCTGACACATGGGAGTTCATACTGTACGCAGGAAATCACACACAAGACAAAACCAGGCTTCAGATGTGCTGAAAGGATATGAAATGTATTTTAAAGTACAGAATAACAATAATAGCAGTAATCAATTAAAACAAAACACATGTGCAAAGAGAGTCAGGAGTAAAAGCAAGACGTCTTTACAGTGTAAATCAACAGATTTGTTGCCATCAGTGAAGTGCACAGTAACGCATTTAGACATTCACATACAAACACGCCAAACTGAAGCTCGGGTTGAAGGAATTCAGTGTGTTTAGTACAGTAAATGGCTCGTAGCTGACAGATTGTCTCAACAGCAGGTTTCCTATTTGCTCCTTTAAGTTCTAGACCTAAGTGTGTTTTACAGTAATTTAAAGTAATTGATCTGTAAAAGTCTGTACTGTACAGCTACTGTTTTAAAGTTTTGTGCTGAAACTGCATCTATTCCTCTTTCTACACAGAAGGATCGACGTGTATTCAAAGGTGAAAAAACAGGATGTGGAATGGACTGGATTTATTGTGTTACTCTTCCTGCGAGCTACTGCAACTAAATTAAAAACGCACAGGATCAGGAAACAAAACCGTGGAAGACTAGAAATATGCAGGAGAAATACCAAATAGTTCACCTTTGACCTCTGAATATCAGCACCACCATCCAAGATCTAACATCATTTAGCTTATGTCAATATTCAACTTTTATAAGAGAAAAACAAACAAAAAAAAAAAAACACTTTGTCATGAAGTTTATTTCTTCACCCGTCCCTTCATCTCACTTTCTTGTCGCACTTCCCTCCTCTTACTTTTTCTTTGGAAACATTTCATCTTTGTATTACTTACTTGTTGTGTGTAAGCGTGATCAATAACATGTTCTTTGTTCGAGCTTGTTTTATATTAATAAAGGACATTCTTTGGCTAGTTTAGCCTTGTTGCATTCGACACAGTTAAACAAACCTCGCAGGAGCATAAAACACATGAGTGAAGACACTCACAGACATTCAAAGACACAAACATACAAAGTACAGGTGCAAATGTAACTGTTTAGTTTTTACAGTAGAGGCCCAGTGGGACAGTGCTATCTTTGGGGGTTGTTGGTCAAATCACATGTTCATTTATATTTTGTTAGAGAGCGGGAAAAGGGCACTGTTTTGGGATAATACTCAAAGGTGCCATCCTTTATTTATCTTTCTCTTTTAACCTCATCCCCATTTTTGTTCTATTTCCCTTCTTCTCCTCTCTGTTTTAGGTCCAACTACCTCAGTATTTCCTCTTTTTATTAAAACATTCTGGAGCTGGGAAGAGGATAAAGGTCGAGGTGCAGGCCGTCGTCTTAACGTCTCACTCGACCTTCTCTTCCTGGGCCTTCCACACCCGGCTCCTCTGCCGGCCGACCTTATCATTTGGAAGATTATTAGGTGCAGTTATGAACCCTCTGGAAGAGCCAAAGGGTGGGGAAGGGAGTCCACAGTCCTGTTCGCCAGCCCCTCTCTGTCCTCCACCTTTGCCGTGTGTCTTTCAGAGGGTGGGGGGAGTGTGTGTCCATCAGGGGTGGTGTGTATGCCGAGGCTGGTGAGGAGGTCCTGGAGCCGTGTGACGGTGCTCGCTAGCTGCTGCTTCTCCTCCTCCAGTTCAGAAACCTGCTCCCTCAGCCGGCCCTCCGACTGGACAAAAGCCTCCACTCGGCTCTCCAGGCTGCAGACGCGAGCATGTGACACCTGTGTGGGAGGGAGTGATGGATGAAATTAAAAAAGTAAAAGAGAAGATAATGTGTCTTTATTTGTGTGTGTGTGTACCTGCAGCTCCTCAAGCAGGTCGAGGTTCTGCTGCCGGAGGCTCTGATTGGTCCTCTCCAGCTGTGCAGCTCGCTGGTGTTGGTTGAGGGTCGGGGGCGTGTCCAGCAGCTCATCCTGCAACACATGGTACTCCACCTCATAGGCCTGGAGCTGCTTGGACATGTCCATCTCACAAACCTGATAAACACAGAAAGTGTTTACAATGTGCAGCAACAATTTAAAAGTTCCTGACATGTATCAATATTTAATAAACTAAACAGTAAATAGCAAAAATTCACATTCATAAAGAGAACCAGATCTTTTACTTGGAAGAAAATTACTGTCCCAACCATTAAAATGTGGCTGCATTACTTAACGCCTCACATTTGGAGAAGATCTGATATGCTTTAAAAAACAAACATAAAGCACCTTGCAGCTTATAATTAGAAGACAGTCTATATTTTACTCCTTCAACATTTCAGTGTCATACAAATATAAAAGAATGTGAAAAAGTTGAAGACAAGGAATCAGGGTGGGTATCTATCTAGACTCTTTATTTTGTTGTAAATTAAAACTTCCTGTTTTTCACTTACTGACTGTTTGTCAAGTGGATGCTTGTATAACACATCGATAAAGTGAGCCACAACTGAATCATTGTTTTCTATATATGGCCCAAACTGCTCAATAAAAACATGTTTGAAACAAGAGAACCTGTGACACTGGTGTTTAAAGGGAAATTCTGGTTTATTACAGCTTGGGTCTTATTTTTGTAGTTTGGCCATGATAACATTGTACTCACCAAAATAATTGCTGAGGTCTAAGAACAAGACATAGTTATCGGCTGGAAGCCTTCGTCAGGGTTTTGGCTTTCACAGTTTTCAAGAGTGCTTTGATCTGTGCTCTCTTGATTGCATTTAACGTGGCCCTTGACTCCAGAGAGCACCTTTGTTCATTGACTTTTTAAAACAAACACTATATTTTACTTTTTCTTGGCACACAAAACCAGATTTTTGTTTTTATTTTCTACTTTATTTGGGAATAAAAGCCAAGATGAGAGCACCAGAAATGTCGGTAATGATTCCTTATTGCACAACTGTGGCAAGTACAGAAGGCCAAGGTGTTAATAACAGACAGGTAGTAATGATAAGGCAGGAATATTAGGAGTTGCCTTCGTTTCCTCTTCCAATTATGTTTGACTAACCTGTGGGTTTGTTTAAACATTGTTCAGCAATGTCAACAACATTAACATTGCTGCTAGGAATGACTATGACCTAAAGGTTTTATGACGCTGGAATTTCCCTTAAAGTGTTTCCTTTTCATGTCACAAATTACACAGACTTATCACATTGTTGTTGTCCTGTACCTACAACTTCCATATTACTGCATAACAGAAAATAAACAATAGAAGACATGATTTGCATACGAACATCCTGTAAGTACACACCCTGTTTTTTTTTTTTTTTTGGTGAAACTGTGAGTCACACCACAGTTAATATATAGACAACCTGATGTGGATAAGTGGCACTTGAGGGAAAGTACCGTCAAGCTAGAGCATGACCCATTTGCTGTTTTATGCAAATTCTGAATGTATTCTTTCTAAACTACCTTGAGAATATCTCTCTACATGTGTCTGATCATTGTCTCATCACAAACTAATGTCAGCTCAAGACAACTGACACCCTACAATACTGTAAAAGCTTCCATCTTGGCACGAGCTTACACAAGACCCGCTCATAAAAGGACTCAGGGACGTTTGCTTATTGGAGTCATACAACACGTGAGTCTGATGTTGTTGACATACAGTAGTTTTCCTGTTTTTTAACCACAAATACTGACGCATGAAGTGAAGGTCAAATTACTTCACTGGCGCTCCACCTATCAAGCTGCCCTCATTACTGTTATGAGGAAAGGGCGTGGTTCACATTGATAGCATCTGTCACTCAAGCAGAGTACCATTCTCCATTTTCTTGTTTGGTCATAAAGCAGTTATACTGTCTCTTTATCACTGCCAAAAGTTGTAAAATCACATCTTATGGTGAAACACATCTGTTTAGAGAACTGGGGGAAGTTAAATAGTTTCTCGAGCACATTTAAGTAACATAATAACATCACATATTTACACACAGACGAACAAGATTAGAGAAGCTACCTATGCAAATTCATTCAACCTCCCAAAACAGGAGGTGGAAACCGCTGCTGTACGTGATGTTGAGTTAAATGATAACCCTGGTGATATTCTAAATGTGTTCTATTGTTAATAAATCCCATAAAAGAAAGACCAAAACCAACAATGAATTAATCCTACTAACAAGTATTCTCTGCGTATCCAAAGCCGGATATATTTTATTCCTCTGTGCCATGGACATCCACTGTTGTCCAAAAACTATTAAAAACACATAAATGAGTCACACGTTCCTTCATTATGATGAACATGGGAACTGCAGTTTATTTTGAGTCGATCCCTGCTGCAGTAAATACTCACTAGTGCACTAAATGTGAAAGAAAAAAGAAAGAAGGAGGCATTTAGGAGGCAGGGGTCTAATGAAAGACGCCATCAAGTCATACTAGAGACTAAAAGTCAGGATATTTCAGTTTGCGCAGCTTCAATATTGACCTTTCTTTTTTGAATCTGTGAGTGCTATAAGCTTATGGAAGCACACTACTAAATCACTAGTTTCCCTTTAATCTTTGGCTGAAAATAGTTCCAAACAAATCCACAATTTGATCCTGTTTGAGAAACATTTGTCTAAAACTGCAGTACGCAGCTGTTTTAGGAAATTATTTAGTCTTAAAAATGAAACTATATACAGGTCACACATTTAGAAGGATTTATGTTTTCAGTAGATGCAAATGACTTTGGGTCTACAGTACAGTCTTTTTCTTGCTTTCCAAGAACATTACCAACAATATGACACTCTACTATAATCTCCAGGTATAAAATAAATAAGATCAGGTCCATAAAAAGAATCACAGATAGGTAAGTCACTTTGTATTGTATTCCAGTTAGGCAGTCCAGTGATTAAAGGGGTAGTTACACATTACTGACTGGTTCTTAATCTGACCTGGTTGATGGTTTTCTCCATCTGCACCAGGCCCAGGTTGGGCAGCGTGGTCTTGATGAAGTCCACTATGGACTCCAGGTGCTCATGCTGCAGGATCAGAGGCTTGTGGCTCCCCAGCAGGCTCAAGGCCACCTTAAAGATGACCTCGGACCCCTGCAGGAACAACATATCTGCCAGAGGACAAAGAGAAACAAAGAGATAGGTGGTTGGAAAAAGGCCCTGACGTGACTTGCTTTTTTAAAATTGCGCAAGGTTATTTAATTAATAGTGACAGGCGCTCACGGCGCAGCTTACTGCGTTGATTGGTGACTTTAAGGTTTCTTAAATGATAGATACTTTGACGTCAACAAAAAGGTTTAAGCAAACATAAATACAGGCCTGGGTGAATACGGAGAGGCGGAGTAGGTGTGTGTATTTGTGTGCGTGCTTTGAATGCATTAGGGTGGAGTAAGGGTTAGGCAGGATTGCATGAGATCATACAGCAGATTAAGGAATGGGAGTGGAGGTGTGGAGCCCCACATGCTGTATGATATCAAAAGACTTCACAGTGCTATGATGATGCCCTCTAACAGCACACACACACACACACACACACACACACACACACACACACACACACACACACACACACACACACACACACACACACACACACAGTGTTATGCTCAGATGAGCACGAGGAGCCAGTGAGTCTGGTACAGTGACTGAGAACTGTGTAAGAAATTAGGCATGAAAACAACGGTAAGGAAGGAATGAGGGAGAGAAAAGAAAAGACATGAAAAAAAAAAGACATATACCAAGGGACTGTGGGTGTGATGATATTTACACAAAGGTCACTGCGGAGATAAACAACAGCCTGTAACTGACAAAGACTTTATCTCAAATGTGTCTGTGACTCACTTTTAGATACCTTATTCCAGAGAAACTAAATGCTGTCTAACTTTGAAGAACAGTACACAATGCCATACAATGTCATTGTCATTATATGTTAGATTCCTTGTATATACGTTGCTTCCTACACCTTCTATTTCCTTTTGTTTTGCCAAGTCCTTCAATCATAGTTTCCTCATTTTCATCCTGCTCCACCACTTTCCTTCCCCCCTTCCATCACTCTGGGTTCAAGATCGCCCCCACCACCTCTGCTTCTTTCCTACATCTATATACGGGCGAGCTTTTCTCAGGAAGAAGAAACAGTGTGGCGACCAAGTAAAACAAGAGTGTGGTGTATGAGTGCCGATACATACGCAGCTCTCAAAGCTTACCGAAGACTCTGGCCACGAAGCCGAGGGGGAAGTGTGAGGCGAAGGCGGTGAGAAACCAGGGGGTGGCGTATAAGCTGGGCCCGATCTCCTGCTGCTCCAGGTGGCTGTAAAGATCCCTGTGGTAGTCATGGAGCAGCCGCGACAACTGGTACATCTGGATCTGACACAAACGACATACCAGAGATTGTTTTTTTGCTGGTCTGACCGGGAGCATGTGTGGTTGAATGTACATTACAGATTGTGCTTTTTTTATTTTATACATGGTTTTAAAGTTGGATTTGTTGCGCATTAAGGGGTTATGGCATAGCTATGGAGCCTATGCACATAGCAGTAGCATGATGTGCACCTGCTCAAAAATGTACCTACATGTCGGTGCTACTGAGATACCACAAGGACTGTGATTGGACAGCTTTTGTTTCCGATGCCCGTAGAGATTAAAGACAACATCAAGAAAGGCTCAATTATCTGCTCCTTGTCAGTAACACACATCTAGCAAGCCATTTCCACTGCAAACCTTCTGCTCGCCGCGATTGTCACTTTCTATCACAGCAAGTAAAAGAACATAAGCACGACGGCTGCACAGCAATAGCCTCCTTTTCAGTAAAGAAACTTCCCACCGTTGATCTTTCTATCACAAAGTGAATGAAAGAATGTAAACACAATAACCGCGGGGTGTAGTATTCAAGCACGATACGCCCTGATCGCGTACAGTACATCCGTCTAGCGTTGCAGTAGTTCTATCAAAGGGTGAATTATCATTCAAAACCTATGCCAGAGGTATCTATGGCGGGACTCCCGTTAACCCCTTGTATCGAATATAAATGCAGCTAAATTCCCACGCAAACCAGGCATCAGTAACCACGTCTCAACCAAACCAATGGTGCGGCGGCCTTCAAACATGAAAATGTAAGCCGATCACTGTAATTCTGAAAACATAAAGGAGGGATGCATCAAATTTCATATATATATAATGTGAGATGAACAGACTGATTGATGAATGGACATATAAAAACATAGTGACCTCACATAGTGTGTGAGTAACAGAGAGAAATGATCTAGATCAGGGGTTTTCAAAGTCTGAGACTGTGGGCCTCCCCTCACCCCCCTTAGTTTACTTGCTTAGTTTCGCTTAATTCCTGGATGCCTATGGGATCATCCCATGGACACTCAATAATTGAGCCAAGATAGTATAATACTGCTGTTTGACACAACTTCAGATTACACCAAATACATAAAAAAGGTCTGTCCTAAGGCATTTATTAGTTTCTGACTCTGGGAAAAACAGTAAAATTCCCCCAAACTACTGTATATCTGAACTATCTCTTTAACCAAATCACACACATTGAGGCTATTCTATGTGATCTCCTTTGATAACTAATGTAATATTTTTCACTTCCATTCACTGAGCCTCCCTTGGAGCCCCCCTGGGGAGGCCCGTCTCTCACTTTGAAAACCTCTGATCTAGATTAAGGTGTATAGATAAATGTAAATGTGTGCAATATATGTGGGACAAAGAGACTCTGTGTGTGTGTGTGTGTGTGCGCGCGCGTGCATTTTACCTGCAGGATAATCATGTCAGGCCTGTACTGTTTGCGGAGCCCCACATCATACATTAGAAATTTGAGCATGTTGAAGGCGTCCTCCTCCCCCATGTGTAACAGCAGCACTCCAGCAATGAAGGACAGGCCCTGGCAGTAGCCCACCTACAATAACAACAATAACAAACTTGACGTCTACACAGACAAGGAAGGAGAAAAAAGCGTAAGCCTAAAAGACAGCTGACAGGTCGTTTCAGTGCATCGGGTGATACCCAAAAAGAAAGCGAAAGAGGAAGAATGCCAGAAAGAATACTAAAAGAAGAATTAAATGATACCTCGGGGTCCAGGAGTGAGTAGGCTTTCAGTAAATTATACAGAGACAGTTGTCCTGCCCCCAGCTGGGCTTGGAAATATGGATGAGTGGGAAAAGTGCGACCTGGGACAGAAAAAAAGAGCGAGACATTATCTATACTGCAAAACATCTGCGCTGTTTATATTTAGTATGAAATACTATGCCAGAACAAGTATCTATTTGATGTCTGAGATCAACCTGATATACATCGAAAAACGCAATAACACAGCTTTAATAGATTTGATTTACTTGATTTTGTCAGACGTAGTCCTGGAAAGAATCGTGAATGATCAAGCCTCTGGGTGTGTTCCACGTGTTTGAATGAAGCATAAACTGCTAAACTCTGCCTTAGGATGCTCGACTTCACACTTTGCTGTTGTTGTTTAAAAAATGAGCTCAGTGCCTGAACATGTGCCAAGGTGTCATGCTAACACACATTTACACATGAATGCAGCTTTAAGCACAGAGCCTCCTTAACATGTATCGCCAGATGGGACCTGTGCCTTTCAAACATGACAACATAATGACCTGGGATCTGTAAAAGAACATTCTTAATGTGGACAGGCTAGTAATTGGCAGGTGTGTGTGTTTTTGGGACTGAGGACTTCTTCACTTACAGTGTGTGACAGTGAGGCTTTGGAGAAAACAATGATGGCCACCTGAGTGTGTATGCGTGGAATGTGCTGTGGGGGCTTTATGTTTGTGAACATAATGACCCGACTCCCTCCCCTGCCTGAAGGAAAGAGTGTATGAATGTGTCTGTTCTGTGTGATGAATATAAGGTGTGGGAGTGCTGAACACAACCCTAAATTCTAAACCTTTGTCCTCTTGCCTCACGTATACTGAACATGAGCATGTTTACGTGAAGTAGACTGCCTTGAGTTGCCGTGCATTTTCTACCTGCAAACTTCTTCGCTGCTTCAGTATCATAAAAACGCCGTGTTTTTATCCTACAGCACATAATACCTTCATACTTGGCCATGTGAGCAAACCGTCATTGTGTATGCTGTTACCTCCGTCCCCACCCTATTTTATGTAGAGTGAATAACATGATAGTGAGATGAAAGACACAGGGTCAACAGCAAAAACGGAGGAGGTTAAGTGCTACAGGGATAGGTGTGGGTGGATGTGTATATGCATGTGAGGGTGTTATATGGGTGGGGTGTAGGTAGTGAGTGTATATGTGGGTTTTTGGGTAGGAGGTGTTGTATACATTTGAGGGTGAAAGCGTTAAAATGAGGTTTAATGTACTCTGTACAGGGTTTCTGCAGTGTTCACCAAATAAATTGAAAAAAACAACTTTTTATTACCACAGAGAAGGCAATTTAAGTTTATCATGATCATACTTGTCAAAGAATGACAGAAAATCAGTAGGGACAATAAGGGCTACAATTAGTTATTAAGTACATACATTTACAAGTGAAAGGAACATTTGTGTTTGTGCACAAGGTATACTATACATGTATGTCTTTTCACATAGCAGACTAGCTTCAAAATTTAGCATCTAAAAAATAAGTGCAAGTGAATATGAGTATTTTCTTTGTGTGTGTGTGTGTGTGTGTGTGTGTGTGTGAGTTACCCAGATCTATGAGGATGGCGTGTTGCTGCGAGGTGAGCTGTTTCAGCAGCTCTTTGTATGGAGTGTGATTGGTGGGGGGTCGAGAGGGCACCGTCTGCCTGAGTAGGTACTGTTCAGAGAGGAACTTCCAGATCTCGCCACGATGTTGCCTTGGGACACCTGCCGGAGATGAAAGAGGATGAGGGTGGGGTTGGGTGGTGCAAAGGTGGCATGACTTGTTCGTGCTGTAACTGACAGCTGTGCAGAGCTTGTCAAAAACAGATTTCTACCAGTAGCATGCAAATCACAAGGAGATCTGATGTCAGGGCTTAAAAATGCAGTAGGGTGAAGATACTCAGAGGAGCCTTAACTTGGCTGTAAACATACTTCATGTCAGCCCAGTATGTAATTTGACTGACTGACATCTCATTTATGACTGTGGTAACACATATCTGTATGCAAATATTCTACATGCAATAGCTAAGCAAGTGAACCTTGCATTTAGAATATTTACCACAAATATTTTCCCTGAATAATTTGAATCCCATGGACTCTGTCTGGTGCATCACAAAATTACAGACTTCTTAGATTATAAATGGTGGAGTTGAGCAGTGTTAATTCTTTATTAGATCCAATTAGATTCAATTTCTTTCAGTAAATCAAGAATTTCTAATGTTTATTCATCCTGGTGAGTTTTGATAAAGTGCGCCCCGCTCACACTCATTTATGCACATTCACGCCTGGAAGCTGCCCAGTACAACCACCGTCTGATCTGCTGGCTGACTATAAACTATTTTTCAACAATTTGGGAAATGCAATTATTCGCTTTCTGGCAGAGAGTTACATGTACTAGTCTAAAGCCAGTAGCCAGTTAGCTTAGCTTACCACAAAGACTGGAAACTGGGGGAAACAGCTAGCCTGGCTTTGTCCAAAGCTGCCTACTAGCATATCTAAATGTCAATAATTGTAAAAACTGTAAAAAAACTTTTTCAGACAATTTGCCGTTTTACAGGGGGTTACATAGTAGCTCTCAGCAGTAACTTCCTGAAATCTCCACTGGTTGCCTGGCAACTGCTCAGAGGCAACAACAGTCCGTCACATAACCCCCTGTAAAACGACAAGTAGTCAGGTTAGCCGTTTCCCCCTGTTTCCCCTAAGAGGTTGTAATGAGAGAGGTGTAACATAGGCCATAAAAGTAAAACCATAGGGCCTTTGTAAATGACCTCCTATCAGATGGTGTGGCCACCGTTTTAATGTGATGTCATCATCTTGCGTCATAATCTAGCTCTTGAGGCTACTTCGCCAAGTCCTAACGCTGCTATTCATTGGCGAGTAGCCTTTCTATGTGTGTTTGTGTTCGGGACTTTAGATCTCCCCTGTTATCTTTGAGGCCGGGGGCAGAGGACATAACCTTCCTGTCGTCTGTGCAGAACATGCTGATACTAGAAAATGGACAGAACAGAAAGCCTTGACAGTGAGAGATGGAGACTGGGGGTAAAGTTGTCAAAGGGAAATACACACTGACTTTACTATGTGCATAAACGGTGAATTAAAAACACTGCATAGAATTTATGCTCTTTCCTTTTGTTGTATTTGGGAAAAGGGCCCCAGCTGATGATAAGGAGAAAAGTTACAATACATACTTTCAGTTTTGGAGCTTTATACATTAAGCTTGGGTCAATATTTGCTAATTCCAAGAGGCACTGACATATGTATCAGCGGAGCCAAATATGTACCTTGTGCAACAGCAGCATGTATGGTCTCTGTGTCAAATTTGACCTTTGCCCTCCCAGGAGTTCCCAGCATCTTCTCCCAGACCAGAGTGACCTCCTTCAGACACGGAGTGATTTCCTCGTAGTCCAGCTTCAGACGCTTGTTCTGCAGATCGCTCTCAGAGGCTACAAACATAAATACACAGACACTACATGTCAATAATGTGACAACCCCAGAGTCCTTTGTCTTGGTCCTGTGGTGTGTGTGTGTGTGTGTGTTGCAGGTCCTTGACTGGGTCAAGCTGAGGTGCTATCGCTCTAACTGGGAACACTTAGCCAGTGTTCCTGAAATCTATTTAAGCCCACCTGCCCAGATGCCAGGGTGTTGCTCTCTTCACAAAGCACTAAGCCCTGTACATTTTGTGTACCTTTGGACAATTATTATTCCAACACATAATAAAATGTTTTTTTGTTTTGCGCAATCAAATTTGTGGAGGAAAACCTTGGCCCTGGACTTAGATAAACAGAAAGACACAAACTGTGAAATCCGTTGCAACATGTTGACACCAGTGATCAAAGAAGGTGAGGGCACACCCAGCGCCCCTCATCTGTTCCTCTCTTTTTGACAACACCCTTCCTCTCTCCCTCCCCTAATCTCTTAACCCACAGCCCTTCTCTTCTTCTCTTTCTCTTTTCTGCCAACGCTCAACTCTATCTTCTCATTCAATCCCACGTTTGTCTCGTCCGTCAACCACACTCTCCCTCTCCCTTTTCTCCCTCCTTCCCCTTGTGGACCTCCCCACCCTTTCCGCTCATGTGTGGTGTCCCACACCCAGTGACCAGCTGCAACTCGGCAGAGGCGAGAGAGTGACATCATCACTACGGGACAGGAAAGAGACAGCAGGCCACTTCCCGCTACAACCTGCACTGACACCTTCCAGGAAACGGAGGGGAAATTAGGCATGGGGATTAAGCCGAGTGTATTTGCATCAGCAAAATTGTCAAAAAGTAAACTGGGGCAATTATAATGACACCACAGAGAACATAAGATGAACATACTGAGGCTATGCAAATTCATTGCCTTGCAAAAGTAGAGTGCTTTGCATAGAACACACTAAGATCCAGAATAAACACATTTTAAAATAACTTGGCACAAGATAAAGAGGTCTGAATACTTTTTATGAAGTGCTGTATATCATGGCCTCAGCAATCAAAGACAGACAAGTAGCGGGAGTGACCTGGAATGTGTATTCTGGATAATAGAGGAAAAAAACTTGGACGGAGCAGTAGCCGACACACCCAGAGTAAGAATAGATGCTGTTGGAGAGGCCGTGGCTCTGTTGTCTGTCTTATCAGCTGTCTGGAGCAGACAGACACGAGTCCATCAGGACTCGCTCATTGGCTGCAGCCCAGCCAGCGCTCAATCTCTCCACTCTCCAACCTCTCCTCGCCTCCCGCTCTCCATTTCTCCCTTCTGTTGCCGGAAGACTCCGCCCATGATAACATACAACAAGATAGGATACCCCACCCTGGAGCTGACAAAGATACACATGCACTGATGGAGGCGCGCACACACACAGTTGACCCATAAACCAGGCAGCAGTGAGAGAGATAAACAGAAAGAATGGAGGACAGGGAGTTGAGCTCCACCCAGACAAATAACGGACAGAAAGGTGGAGCGCACCCTGTGGGAGGAATAAAACACAATTAAACTATAGAAAGCCGCCACATGCTATAGATGTGTATGTTGGTGTGTATAGTGTGAGTACAGCGAGTGTGTGTGTGTGAAGCTGAATAGAGTAAGGTCGCTGCCTGGACTTGTTTTTCGTATATAATATTGTGCCACATTCCCTCCATCCACACTCTGCTATATATGCAAATATTTCTATCTGTGATGGATGAAGTGTTGCGTGTGTGTGTGTGTGTGTGTGTGTGTGTGTGTGTGAATTCATGGTTTGTATACAGTGCAGGTAGTTAGGGGTGTGGCGCATAGCTAGGGTGTGCGTTGATACATGCCAACTGGGTCAGAAAAGAGGTGGTATACTTGGCACGCCCTTAGATATGCCTACCAGCAAACACGCGCACACAACTATATATTATATAACCTGCTCATTTGTGGCGGGTCTAAATGTTTAAAGAAATAAAAACAGGTGTGCACTTGATTACCTAACCTGTGTGTGTGTGCACATCTGGGAAGGCATGTTGCCAGAGATGGATTAAAGAAAGACTTGTTTGTCTTGCTATTGAGCTTCTACAGAAACCAATTCTTCATGTAAATTGACAGCATTACCAAGTAAGCTATGCCAACGACGCTTAATGAAACAATGCTGGTTGCTGTTCTTGTTATCATGCAGACAGACAACAAATCCAATCCAACTTTATTTGATTTAATAACATCAACGATAATGTACTGAATTTCATGAGTATAAGAATATTTGAAGTGACTCTGTATTATGTGCATTTACATTTTAAGCATTTAGCTGTTCCTTGTCTTCAGGCAGATATTCAAGTCTTTAGTTTGCTTTGACAGGACACATTGGCTGTTGCAACTCTGTGCACTGCTATAGTGTTAATGCTAATTATACGATTAAGAGAGATTATACTGCTCATCGTAGGGAAGCTAGTCTAGTTTATTTCCAATTGTCTGCTTAGTATTTGAGGATGTGTGCACAAATATAATAAGAGCTTTTGTTTATGAACATGTGAATAAACTGAAAAACAAAAGGCTATGCAGGCTCTAGTGTGTGTGTGTGTGTGTGTGTGTGTGTGTGTTTCAATCCCCTTCATCCATCCAGCTCACCCTGTAGTTTCTGGTTCTCCCTCTCCATCCTCTGCAGCAGGATCTGCTGCAGGATGGCCTTCCTCCAGAGCTCCCTCAGCTCTTCTTTACTCCTTTTCGTCCTCTCCTCAGGCACCACCCCTATGGATGAGTCCCCACTTCCTCCAACTCCCACCTGGCCCACGCACACTCGACCCCCCTCTAGACAGGGTTCCCCCCGCTCTGAAAGACATCAGATTATATTACGTTAGATTAGAGCAGATTACTCTAGGTGTCCATTGCACCAAATACAAGAATACAGCAAAGAAGAAGTTTTAATCATAATATTTATGAGCAGGTTGTGCAAAACAGCTTGTTAGGAGAAAGGAAAATTAAATCTAAAAATATATCATATGAAATGTAAA
The DNA here is from genome assembly GCA_008360985.2 of Macquaria ambigua. Taxonomy (NCBI): domain Eukaryota; kingdom Metazoa; phylum Chordata; class Actinopteri; order Centrarchiformes; family Percichthyidae; genus Macquaria; species Macquaria ambigua. Next base: position 131,681 of record VMKM01000596.1, on the reverse strand, counting down.
AATAATAGAATTTAATTGGTACTCTCATTTTCTTTATTCACAGGATACTGAACTTCTTTTTTTGTCTTAATTACACATAGAAAATGGGGGAGACAATTTACAACAATCTCTCGGACATTCATGCAAAATAAAAATAACAATGCTAAACATAGATATATTTCATACAGTTGGGTGCATCGGGTGCAACGCGCACACAGTAAAAAAAAATGTGTTTGTGTGACTCCACCCCAAAGTACAGGGTGGATCCCAAACCTCAAAATACTCTGTGTTGTTTAGAGGAAGGACATAACAACTATCCAGATAGCACTTGCTTCTCTTTCAGTTCGTAGGAACATCACGATTTAGTTTGATCACACACACGCACACATTAACATACCTTAACTTGGCTTTGGTATGTAAATTTGATGCTTATCTTTCCAAAGACTCTTCTGAGGAAAACTATCAATATGTAAGATAAACCACCCTTTCAAATCTGCAACAGATAACCAACAAGCACAGACAAACCTACGTACTGTACATCAACACATTACACACATGCATACGCACGCATGACGACAGTAGTGTTCTTTGTGCCAGATGAGGTTAACATTTATGTATGCCTTTGTGTCTGCGTCTTTCCAAGGTGTGCTGAAACCAGCAGAGTCACTATACAAACATATGGCCCTTAGGTTACAAGAGAAGTGAAGACAAACCAAACACACTCAGACACGCACAGAGACAGCGAACCCTCTTAACAGAGTCATGTATTTGTTAGACAAACACAGACTGCTGCACTGCTTCAACAGAACACCGCTAAAAAGTTAGTGTTTAGGTGTGAAAAATGCATGCATGCACGCACACACACACGCACACTTGCACAAACTTATCCTGCGATCCTTGTGGGGACTCTCCACTGACTACATTAATTCCCTAGCCCCTTGCCCTAACCTTAACCATAAGAGCTACCGTACTGTATACGCCTAATCTTAATGCTAAAACCACGTCAAACGCCAAAATAACGTGCTCTCACACACACACACACACACACACACACACACACACACACACAGACACACACACGCACCCACACACACCCTCTTGCATTTAGTGGCACGATCCACTCCCTGAGCAAACACTCAAGGCTGGCGCTTTCCTCTGGCGCTGTCTGCATGTGGACTGTCAACATGACCTTGAGACACCGCCACCCCCCTCCAACACACACACACACACTCTCACTCGACACACCCATGACCTCATGTATGTAAGCAAGCACACACATAAATACACGCCCAACTCAACCAAACTCAGCCAGCACAAAACCCATCACACTGACCTGCTAAGAGCACTGTTCTTTTACTTCATGGCAGTTGACTGTCAAAATAAACTTCAGGTGCAGACTTCATTAATGGTGACGTAAAATGTCTTACATGCTGTTTACCCGTTTCATTTGAAAGGGAAACTTTGTGCACAATGACAGGCCTAAACCTTGCTAATCCCTTACTGTATGAGCAACATGTTCAGTGGGGAGGTGGATAAAAAGGTCACATTAGTCCCACATTCCTGTTGCATTTATTAGAATAGACCCACATACAAAATCCAGAGGGGTGTGTACAGAAGTGAACTGTGTAATGTAATCCATTACTCCTGCATAAAATACCACCTTTGTTAAGGTTATAATGCTCAGTTGTTGTTGAGACTGCATCAGAGAGGTGTTATTGAACTGTATGGAAATGTTTTGTGGCTGCAGTGTGTTGAGAATTTGGGAATTTTAGACTTTGGCACCCCCAAGTGGTAGCATAAAAAAGGACACAGTGGCAGGCAGCAGTGCATGGCCTTCTACATAAACAGGCTAATATGGAAAATATCCTGTTACTGTTAGGTGCCTTTCAGTCAGTGTTAGGGGTCTACTAGTGACCACTCTTCCTCTATTGCAGTCTTCTTGTGGTTAGTCTTGGTTGTCATGATTGTCAAGCTGTGGCGTGTTTTATGTGTGCAGGAGGTGTCAACCAATGGGATGTGTTTTGGATTTAAGGCAATGTACAGTGACATAAAGAGGCATGATAGTTGCTGCCTAAATTGTTGCTGCTTTACTGACAAAAACTGCAAAATTATGTACTGTGACAATAATGGGACAGTTTCAAATCATGACAACACAGGCCAAACACAGGTAACAGTGGTCACCTCTAGACCCTCACCAACACTTACTCAAAGACACAAGTTTTTTTTCATGAGAAACTGTGACCTTTATGATCATTGTCTTGAATCAACACACTTACACAGTATCAATAAAATATTACAGGCTTCATAAATGTGGTATTTATTGCAGGCTTATTGTATTTAACTGTAGTACACCGTAAAGTGCTTCTGTTATTTTATCGCCTCTCTGTAATTCCAGTGACTCATATTGACGCTGTGTGACTCTGTTCCCTTCTCGAAAATGGTGAATGATTCTTTTTTCTGTGAGAATAGAAAGCAAAAACATTTATAGGCCACCATTTAAAAAAATGTCTTAGGAGTTTTCAGAAAAATTACACAACTGAATACCACATCAGGGGACTGTTCATAAAGACTCAATACAACCCCCTTTAAAGGCTTCAGTAGGCTTTTAATATCACTGATAATGGATGAAAAAACTAATCCTTCTTAATGAAAATCTTTCAAAAGAAGCTTCAGGCAGATTCATTTTACAGATGAAACAACTGGTCAATAAACAGAAAATCAATCAACAACAATTTTGATAATCGATTAAGTCATATGTCAAGAAAAACCCCAGCTTCTCAAATGTGAGGATTTGCTGCTTTTCTCTGTTTGATATCACTGGAAACTGAATATCTTTGGGTTTTGGACTGTTGGTCAGACAAAACAAGACATCTGAAGACGTCATCCTGGACTGTAGCTGGCATTTTTCACTATTTCTTGCCAATGATTAATTGATTAATCAAAAAATAACTGATAGACTAATCAATGTGAAAATAGTCATTGGTTGTAACCCTAATTCATTTAACGACAGGGAAACAAGTTCCGAAGTTCTTACGAAACTCAAAAACATCTCTTCCAACACAAACTGTAAACGCCAGCATAATAAAGTGTAATAAAGAAATGACTTCCTTTCTTTTGCTAACTTAAAGGTTCTATGTATGAACACGTTTTTATATGAGCATTTCCCTCAAGGATGTTTTTTACTGTGTTTGCTCTTCTTACAGGCGTCTCAGCGGAGTTACAGTGTGACCAACCCAACTATCTCATCTGTCAACACTTGTTCTGTCACAGACACAGTACATATAATTATCAAAATGCAGAATCTGAAGACGTGTAAGCACACGCATGATTCCCATGTCTGCACAGGCAGACACACACACACACACACACACACACACACACACACACACACACACACACACACACATTTTTGTGCGGACATATGCTGAGATAAGACTGGTGATTGATATTTCAAAGTTATCCAAGGTTAAAGCAACACTTCACTAAATGTAGAACACTATTTTCTACTTGTATCCTTCATAATTCTACAACATTTGACAGATCTGTCAATCTCCAGGCAGGCATGCTTTGATTCTTTTTACTCGCCTGAGGCATTCAAGCTTTTCCTCAAATTCATTTCATTTCAGGCCAGTCTTCATTGTCAAACATTAGCTCTATAAAAAAATTCAACTCATAACATCAGACAGAGCAATGTAAGCTCACTTAATAATGCAAAAAAATTAAAAGCTCCAAAACAACAACAACTCATGTGCATGTCAATCAATCACAGTCTGATAACAATGGAGATAATACGAGCCCCTGATTATTTTAGTTTTAAGTTTAGACACTCTAAGAAGGTGACCAGCTCTGTTGAGAATGGCATTGGCCTTCCTAGTCACACTGTATGCTTTACTGGCCAAAACTGGTGGTTTAGTTGGTACTTTTCAGTGTATAAAATCCCACAGCACTCCAAAATCCAAACCAAAAACGCTTGAATGGACATGAAGATCAGTGTATTAATAATCACCTAAAGAACTGGGGAAAAAAGAGATAGAAAAAACTGCCAGGAGGGAGGTGATAATAACCAATTCAAGTTCATACAGGAGAGAAGGAGCTATGGTAAAGTGATCTATTCTCATTCCTCTTTTGTAAACACACATGTACCATCATGTTAAATGAAAGAGTGACACAGAGTGGAAAGGCTTTGTCACTGCACCACTATCTACACGTCGGGAACAAGTATGGCTGTTATTAATAATAGCACAGGTGACGAAGGACATGTGAGGTGTTTTGCTCATGCTCTTATTTTGGTAGGATAATATTAAACATGCGTCCACACTTATGAGCGTGTGTGTTTACATAAGTGTCTTGACCTAGAACGGTCTTCTTCCTTAGAAGAAAACATGTTGAATTTTACAAGTGGAGCATGCAAAGTAATCCTTGTGTTAAGATCTCACCTTCATGCACACAGACACGCTTACAATCCCCAAGTGAACAAAGCAGGTATTTTTTGGCAAGTAATCTAAAAGAAACATGCCATATTCTGTGGTGACAGTAAGCAAAATATGTGCATAACTCAGTGAGATGAAATTATATCGCAGAATTATTCACTGGATCAAAGCCTCTTAGATGCACATTCCTGTGCAGTGTCATGTCTAAGTCTAAAACATTATAACAGTGTGTTTGGTTTCAGCTTTGCGGGCAAGTGTGAGTGTTTATCTTCCTAATTAGTTGGGGTAATGTTGGAATTGCTGTGCAGTCCCTTCATTCTCTCCAGAATTTGTCAAGTTAAAAATAATATTCAAATTTCACGATTTGAGCTCAATCTTTTCAGGCTGAAAAGTGAAGCAAATATTATTATCTAGAATATGTAAGTACAAAGGATATACAGTACTACTAATATACAGTATTATATATTATTTATATAAAAAGATCAAATTTGCAAATGTATAGACCCAATTTGTGTAAATGTTCACCATTAAAAGCAAAGGTGGTCTCTCTTCAGTAGGAACTGTGTCATAATTACTTACGCATTTCTGTCATCTTGCTAACACAGGACCTCAGTGTGACCCCACTGTAAATATGGAAAAACGCTCTGACTCTTTAGTGTCTAACAAAGTGCGGCACATCCTTGAACACGGCACATGTGAACCAACAACCACAATTTTCTCTCCTGGGTGGTCTAGATTTGGTGTTGCAGTGTATTTAAATGATATGGCAGCATGATTACCTTCTTGGACAAACTGTAAAATGAGTCACCATTTTTAATCAATGGAAACTTTTCTTTGTAACTGACCAAGTTACCAGATCCTTGATCAGTGGGTGTCCATTTTGACAAGTCTCAAAACAAACAACAGAAAAGACAACAAAACAAATTGGACAGGTGACTTTCAACTTTCTTTAGAATTACTAAATTGACAGAAAATGTCGAAGTCAATATCTTACTACAAGGTCCACCTTGCGTAGGATTAAATCAATTTGTGAGTGTGTCCATTCTTACCGTTGGTTTCTGTGTTCTTCTGAGGTGTAGCGACCCGTAGGAAGATCTGCTGCCTCCATGAGTGCCGGTGGCTGCGCAGAGGACTTTCCCCAACCCCATACGCTGCACTTGGCGTGGACAGAGCTGCCACATCACTGAAACACCAACAAGCACACACACACACACACACACACAGGAATAGTTACATAATATGCCCTGATAAACATTCAGTAGGTAGTAGTATAAACTAATATATATATATATATATATATATATATATATGTGTGTGTGTGTGTGTGTGTGGGTGTGTGTGTACCTGCTCTTTGGCTCAGGACAATCATTCTCTTGGACAGGGGCCAGAAATTGAAATTTCAGAAAATTAGGGACAGAGGAGGAGGAGTGGAGACGAGCACGCAGACCACCGAGGGGACTGAGATGGAGAGTGGAAGTGAAAAAAAGGAGGCAGAAAACAGATGAAAAGAGAAACGTAGGCCCCGTTCACACAGAGACGCATGGCTTATGAGAACTCAATAGAAGGAAATGACTCCTAGCGTTCAGACGGGATGCAACACAGCTGTGTTTTTTGTTGTAGAGTGCTGAAGTGAAAAAAAGATGAAAATACTTCAACATCTGAAGAGACACAGCCTTTATCACCTTTCCAACTGTCAACCAATGAGTGACACATTTAGTGTTTCTCTGTGTGAACGGGGCCTTACATAATAACATGGAAAACAAGGTTAAAAGAGTTGAACGGCATGAGTTGAACAGAAAACCAATGCAGGATTCTCACCTTCTTTTACTGAGCCGGGCAGTAGAAGGTGAGGAAGGATGATGAGGGAGGAGAGTAGAGGGAGATGAAGGGCAGGGAGGAACAGGAGGAAGGGTGGAGTTGGTTGAGACATGTCTGAGAAACAGTGCAAATACAGAAAGAGAGAGCAAATAAAGTCAAAGACACTAGCATGAAAACAGAAAAAAAGGTGAAGAGAAAGAGCAGGGAAATGAAAGTTTTTTTGAAGGTATGTAAGTAGATACACAATTTTGGTTGGAAATCTGTGATTTTTGGTAATAATATTGTTATAAACTGTAAATATTGTCTTTTTGGCAACAATACAACTATAACTCAAGGCATATAATATTCTGTATTTATTTGACTCTTCTACCTGAGTGAAATTAAGAGAACTCCACCGATTCAGCATTGCACTCCTATAACACTGCTGGACTCACGACAGACAGTTAAAAAAAATAAATAAAAAAGTATAAAAGTCGATGCAGCAGAACCAGAGACATCGACTTTTTTGTTTCGAACATTTTTCCTCCTTGTCGCCTACATTACCCACAATGCAAATGGACCACCAACAATTCAGTCCAGAGAATCAAGTGTGTTATACTAGTAGCGGCTAATGTAGCCTTGGGCCGCTAGCCTCAAGCAGAGATGAGGAGCGAGCTACAGAGGTCTGGTAACCTCACTTCTTTCTAACTCCCCACCCCCAGATTTTTTTAAATTTGTAGTCTTCAAACACAACCAACGCTGAGTCAAGTGACATCACTTTAAACTAATTATTAGATATCAATCAGCTCCCTCTAAAAAAGGCTTTATACTACTTTTTTCAAATATGCAGTAGTACTGCCCAACACCTCTAAACAGACTTTGATGTGTAATATCAGTGAAGTTCCCCTTTAACTGTGAAGACTTCCACCCGCTTCACCAACCTATAATAATTTTTTTTTTTTTTTTAAATAGTGTGACATTTGATTTTGCCAGCATCACCAAGCTCAACTTTATGTCAAGAGGTTTATTGTGCAGACAAATAAGGGAGAAGAAGCAAAGGAAAGAAAGTCAATACCCAAGATTTTAAGAGATGGAGCATCACATTTCTGACAGGAACTCAACTACTTCATGCATTAAGCTGGCTGTATACTCCAATATGTAGTTCTTTATAGCTGATCTACAGTGTCTTGTTTCCCTTTGACACAGATACCCTTGCTGTCATAGAGGAAACCTGTGTATGACACGCTCTACTGAACATGCATTCAGCCACCCATGAGACTGGCTTATTCCTGACCGTCACCATTTATAGAGACTCGAGTCTGCCAGTGTAGTTCTACACTCATCATGAAACCACATAACTACACAGAAACACATACAGTATAACTCATGCTGAAAATGCCAAATAAGTTTCAGTTTCACTTTGTCTCTCACACTTGCTTCCTCCAACTTTTTCTCTCCCTCTTTCTTTTGCCCCCCCTCTCTCTTATAACTGTAAGAGAACCAATCCCAACCCTAAAACGCATGTTCACATAAGCCAGGTTGTGTGTGACCCCGTTCTACACGGGACAGGAAGAGGTTTGAGAAGCCAAGTCGGATAGTATAAAGGATTAGGATTAACTCTCTTCTCTGTGTTAGTCTGCAAGGGGTAGAAAACTATGTGCTTCAGTTATTGATCCAGGGAGAGGATACAAGTAGTTACACAGCAAGGTGGGAAAATACCACAAAGCCTGTGATGACACAAATGGTTCATAGAACAAACTATCAGGATGCAAGCAATCAATTATTTAGCTCTGGAATTACTTGTGTCCAACACATGCATGTACTGTATTTAACCTCTGAGTATGGGACCTGATGTGATCTCAGATCTCATAATTTTGAATAACTGGCCTTATTGTCACATTCTACTCAATAAAATCAAGCAATATTTAAAACTTCTATCATTTCCTGGTTTGTGTTGTCACCAAAACTCACAATGAATACAAACGCACACACAAACAAACACACTCCTTACTTGCTCTGGTGTGGATTGTCGGTGCTGACGGAGTAGTGTCGTACGAGCTTGGGCTTGATAGCTGCAGTAGGGTCCTGTGGTGTGTGGGTAAGTATGTGCACCGGTGAGTACTCTGCTGAGGAGAGGCTGGGAGGGTGGCTGAAAGTGCTGGCCCGTCGGCGGAAGCCCTGGGGCTGAGCGTCACCGGGTAAAGAGGAGGAGGAGGGAGACAGGCGTAGAGAGGGGTCAAGGCGCTTCAGGTCTCCTGTTGAATTGTGGCACCTGAAGTATGGTGAGGAAAATTATGTGAGGAGAAATGCACAGTGTCCACACAATATAATGACCCCATATACAGCTTTATGTAGTCAGAGGCAAAAAAGTGTGACGTGAAATTAAGTTTATAATATGCCCTACCTGGCTTTCTAATTCATGGGAAGTCCAAGAAAGTTTTAAGCATACTTTAACTGTAGATTATGTTTAGTTCTACAGTTCTGGCCTTGCTGGTTTTGAAAGGAACAGTTTGCCAGCTAAAAAACAATTTCAAAACACATTTCAAAAGTACAAATATCAGTCATAATGCATGTCAGATGAGTTGTCAGAGAATTGTCACACTGGATCTTCTGGTAAAAGAAAAACACTGCGAGTGGATGTCAACTAGAGTAGTTGTTTTTTAAATAAAATTAAGCAATTATAGGTTTATACACAGGACGTTCAGGCCACAACTTCCATAATCAACCTCCATAATGAAGGCTTTGTCCCCAACCTCCGCTGTAACCCATGAACAATCCCTCCGGAGGGGGGAGTTGGAGACCTTAATGCAGATTTGCGTTCACCAGGTTTATCTGGCAACTTCCCCCCACCCCCTAATCCACCAGGTCAGCTCTGCGCCTCAGAGGTGAGCCTAACTATATCTAGTTGGTTCAACTAGCCCTGGCTCATCCCACAGCAAAGAGGTGATATTTCATGTTTTAGATTTTTCATAGCGAGGTGTCAGCAGACCAAAGACCCCCATCACCTGCCACCCATATGGCATCACAGCAGACCCCTGCGCCTAATGATGTGGGTGGTGGGCCCATATTGCAGCAGATCCACATTACTTTGTTAGGCTGAGCCCAAGTGGGCCCCATGGGTACTGGTCCAGCCACCAGGCGCTCCATTGCAAGCTCACCTTGCAGGCCCAGCTGCAGGAGGGGGCCCCACCAGTGTCCCTATTCTGGAGGCTGGTCTTTCTTACAGTTCCTCTAACCTGGGAGACCATACCAAGAGCTGTGTCCCTATCTAGGGAGGGCTGGTCTTGACAGCTTTTGACAGTAAAGAAAAAGGAGCAGCTGTCACCTCCTTCACTGTTGTTCCTTTGAACTCAGGGTGATGAAAACCCCTATAACCATGAAATCCAAGTAAAACAAGTAGAACTGCTCTGACCTTTAAAGCACTGACTGCTCTGCTCCAAGATATGAGTCAGTGTGTGGGCATGTGTGTTTAGGTGTGTTTACCTGAGTGGGCTGGTGGGTCGCAGCTGGGAGGAGGCAGGCAGGGGGTCATCTAGACAGGGCTGGTCCTGGCTGCTGTTGACCGTACAAATGGAAGAGCCGCTGTCACTTCCTACACTGTTGTCCCTCTGAGCTCTGGCCTTGCTGCTCCCCTGTCAAAAACACACACGCCAAGATTATACACAGCACGCGGCTTTTACATTGAACAAAAGATCACAAACCAGGACACTACTTCAAGGACCCTTTTCACGTGATTCCCCATTTCTATGTTCAAAATGTAAGGATTAATAATTATGAAAACAAAAACTACTTGCCTGTTTTTTATGTTAGCTCATGACAACATTGCATATATACAAGTGCATACTTGAGCATTATTGAATACAAACCAGGAAAGAAAGATCATTGTTACCTTCCAGATCCCCTCCAGGGACTCAGTGAGAGAGCGCTTGGCTCGGCTCTTGAACTGCTCAAGTCGCTGCCGACTGCTACTCTGCTGCTGCGCCTCCACTGGGGCTGGAGCTGCCTCCTCACACACCTACACACACATGGAGAAAGAAAGGGAGACAGACAGAAAGCAAGACAGTGAGCGAGAGAAAGAGAGAGTATAAGTACAAGTTATGTCGGTAAGTGAAAGGGATAAAATACTTTTATCTTTCCTTGGTGAACTACTCTGTGATAGAACTGTTGACATTTTGGACATAATTGGAATAGAGAGAGGAAATTACAAGACACGAGAGAGCTGGTACAGTAGTGTACATGTGTGCATTAAAGATGTGGAAAAGTTACCTGTTTGCTGTCTCCAGACAGTGTGTGCTGATGGCTCCTCTGTCTCTCCTCATACAGATTCCTCAAAGAGGCCATCACCAACTCATTCTCTTCCTGGTCGCTCTTAGGACGAGCCCTCTGAAACACACACATAAATAATACGTGAGGAACAGTTTGCAAATGTTGACATAAAACATACCGTCCAACTCTTAAGGTTTTTGACTGGAAAATAGCAACATTACATTACATGACTGTACTGGATACAAAGCGCTGGTCGCTACTCATTATGTGTGATGAGTAAAACTTAACAATTGGTGGCACATTGTAATTGTACAATACTCTTTGCCTTTTGGGAATACAACAAATGTTTCCAAATGAATGTTAGAAAAGCAGTGATCTGCTGATCTCAGGTATTTACAGAGACCAATTCAGCACTGTTGTAGTGTTGCAGTTCAGCTACATCACCAGCAGGTGTCAGCTGAGTCATAGAGAAATATTTGAAGGCATTTGCCTCTCAAAACTCATCTTTAACTGTACAATAATCTGTAGTAACAATGATGGATAAATAGATTTACATGATCCATTGCCAACTGTTAAATGGATGTGCTTTATCAAACAATCCACTTGTGTTTCTGGGAAAAGAGACTGAAGTGTTGAGCGAGCCAAAGAGAGAAATCGATCACCAGGGAAACAGAGAGATGTGGCAGAAATATTGAAGTCATGTGTAAAGACGAATCAGAATGTCACATTAAAAAAAACCTATGACTCTGCAGTGATTCAGTCATGATGAACGTTGATAAAATTGCAAACTGACTGGTTTGTTGCAGTCACCTCAAAGGGAACTCTAGGAATCCACATATTGCCCCACAGGGGCTTTAGACAGAACAGACCACATACCATAGTGTTTTCAAAGACCGAAGCTTGCTCCTGGTTGTCCAGAGTGGCCAAGTGTCTCTGAAGCTCAAGCTTGGTTTTAGATGGGTGTAGACCTTAAAAAAAGTGTAAATAAAAGAGAATAAAAACTCACTTACTCACTTCATATTTATTTTACACACACACACACACACACACACGTTTATAGGGTATTTAGTGTACTGAGGGTCAACGGTGTTGCGTTATCTATATAAATCAAAAATATATTGGTTGTGGGCATTTAAACATAAAATATCAACTTTTCCTCAATCAGCAAATCAACCCTGCCTCAATTTGACCAGAGCCTTAGTTACTAAAAGGCTTGTCCAGTTATGTTTTTTTGCAAAAGTCTAAGCCTGGCCAATACTTCAGAACTTATGATCATTTGGAAGTGTTCAGAGATGTTCAGAGTAAAACCTTACCTGCCACAGTCACTCATAGATCATGACATTAATAAAACTTTGTTTAAGTGCAGAATTTGCCAAACAAATTATGACTGATAATACATAAGTCAGTGTTACATACCAAAATATCTTATGGTAACTATTAACAAAATAGTTACCATAAGATAACTATATCAGTCCTTCTTCCTCTTTTATCCATCATATTCACACGAAGTGTTAACTTGCAGAACACATTTCATACAAATATCTAATATTTATGAAATCCAGTGCTAGGTTCAGCCTTTTGCCACTATATTAAATTTATTTAAAGAGGTAAATTTAATGTATACTGTCTGAACAAAATGGCTTTTATTTTCCTACATGTGTATACAACTGTATAAACTTGATCTATCAACATTACTTCAACCAGTTATAATTTTTCATTTTGTGACATGTACTATAAATGAGTGCAGGGACAGTTTTCTACCTTCTATCCTCTCACACAGTCTGTGGAGCTGCTGCATGGGGCAGCTGTCACACTGCTGGCTCTGGGTCTTTGCATTCTGCTGCAGGGCTGCCACAGAGAACGCCTGCTTCAAAGTCAGCATGATCTCATCCACCTACAAGAGCAAAAAAACATAAGAACTGTATTCTTATGTTTTTTTATGCCTTTCAGTCATTTGTCAGTGCTTTAATTAGTTTGCTTCTACCAGTGTTTATACACATTAGCTTCTTTTCAAAACTGTATTTCACTATAGAGAACAATTATTAGAAGAAATTCACAGCGTTCCCCATTCTTGACCAAATGACTAATCATTTTTAAATATTTAGGATCCATTCTGTTTCTGTGCCCAGAACTTCCTTTTCCTAATTCAAGGTAAGTTTACATATATGCGGGAGATCGGGGTCTTTGCAGATATTATATCGTATGCAGTATAAAACTGGTAGAAGTAAAAATAAAAGTAAAGTAAAAATGTGCAGTTTTGCCCACAGGTTATCTAGTTTATTCTGGCAGTAGTGAAAGACATTTTATCATTGATGTTTAGCAGGCCCGGTGACTCATTATTTCAAGAATTACAGTAAATATCTATGCAGTATAAGCTAATCACGCTGCAACATTAGCTGACTATTATACAATACATCAACCTAATGACCAAGGCTGTTTATCAAACTGACAGTCCATTTGGCACACCACGACTCAGCGGAGCACAGATGCACTGAGTCATAGGTCTAAAGAATTACAGCAGCGTTTAATCTTGATTGATAGAAAACAACATTGGGGGAAAAATATCCACTTCATGCATTGCGGCGTTCTAATTTAAATCCAAAGCAAACTTGTGAAGTGTTAAACTGAGTGGGCTGATCAAATATGAACACTGAGTGGGAAGTGCAGAAATGGAAATATATGAATATGTTAAATTAGTTACAGGAAATACACATAATGCTCAACTCTGCATTGTATTCGCATTAACAATGATACAAAAGACATTTCTAGGTGTATAGATGTGCATTATAAATAAGTGAATGAATGAACTTTACTAACAGAAATGTGCCTATTTGGATTTTTGCTTTGTTACCTTTGTTGTTTAAAAAAAGTTACTCTGGATGGATCGAGGCAGAAAACGTATAATAAAGGGCAAAACACGTGTATTATTATTATGTTTTTTGTCCCGTCCTTTTCTTGCCATGCTCTACTATGCTCTCCCTTCATTCTCTGTTTCTCACCAGTGATTCGTCGGTGCACTGGAAGACATAGCAAACAAAGTGGCAGCTCCCTCCTTCCACCGTCTCCCTGCAAATGAAGCCAAAGTGATCCACGTGACGAATACCCTGGAAAGAAAAGATCACGTGGTTTAAGGATTCAGGACAGGTTTAAAAATCACACGCAAGCCTGAACAGACAATTACATGTAGAAACGCAGTGCTTCAGACCTGTGAGCAGAAGGAGATTTCTCTGAAACTCTTCTCTATGGCAACTTTCTTAGTGTCTGGACTAACCAAGAAGATCTGAGACCTGCCCACCTAAAACAAAGAAAAACACAAAGACAAAACAGTTAGACTCTTGTATCTAAGTGTCTCCGTGTGTGTGTGTTTTCATAGGCTTACAGTCTTGTAGTGTGTGCTTCTGTGTGTGTGTGTGGGGTGAGGTTTGAGGTGTGGTTGTGACAGCAGTAACGAGCCTCAAGTCCCAATTTCTCACACGGATATTTCAGCAATTTCTTTTTCCATTTGTCTCACATATAGATGTTTAATGACAAGAAAGCCTGTATCAGTGAATTTGTCCTTAAGTGAACTGCAACTACAAGGCTTGATCAGTGATTACGTGATATAAAGGGGAGCTTAAAAATAATCTTTTTTGTTCTTTTTTTTTTTAAATAATCGGATTTGTCAAATAAGGCAGTTTCATTTCTTCTCTTCTCAAAAAGTACCAATACATTTTAGGACAGTTCTGCTTTAGGGGATATCCCCATTCCATACCATCATTAGGACATGAGTCACTATCACTCTTAAACCTCAAAAAGGGACTCAGTGGTTCATAATAAGCAAGTGATCTCATGTCTGTTAAATCCCAAGTCTTCAAGCTCTGTGACCACAGCTATTCATTCTGGGAAAAAGCTGCCCTTCATTGCACTTCTGTATCAAATATGAATCACATAATCTGACTCTCTCTAGAGGAAAAGGGGGGATTTAATCTGTATCTTCAAAATTGAGGTGATGATGTCACCGGGATGAGGTCATTCTGTCTACTTTCCATGGCAGCAGCAGGATCATCAGTGTCAATAATATGTCCGTATTTGCTGAGAGGGACAGCAACAGGCCCCGGTGGTTCCTGTGCCAGTGGTCACCATTTCCTGTCTGGAGGACAAACAGGAAACCTCCTGTTGGCAGGAGGTCACTGAGGTCAAATAAAGGTGAATTAGGGGAGCGTGACTGAGCTCATTTTGAGCAGCAGTCAGCATTTGCTCTTGCTGAGCCATTAGAAGTTTTATATTTTTGTATCTCTTTTGTTCTCTCCCTCTGTCCTTTATGAGCGACTGTGTGTGAGGACTTGTTATTAAGGGAACATCCAAAATTGCACTTTACTGCACTACAAAGTTCTCTTCTTACTCTCGACAAAAACATCTGAGAAAAAAACAATGTGTGTGAGCTGGAAGAACTCACACTAAAGACTGTTCGTCTGAAAAGCCTTATATAATAGATGTAAATGATGACATGTAAATTAATGTGCGAATAATGCTGAATGGTTTTAACCTATCTGAAAATCAACCACAACAATGGTAATCGTTTCTTCTCCATACTGAAAAGGACATCACTCTATGCATCTTAACATAAAAGATAAAATATCTAAATAAATGATTTCTCTAATTTCACCGTTGGAGCCTATCCTGTACTGCAATGCACACAGAGAGCATGAGACTGCTGCACCATCCAGAATAATGTTTTTCTTCTGTAACTTGCACACTGTCACCACAGAGTTTATTACAAATGCAATGTTTCCGTCATGGACCCATTGTCCCAGGTCAGGATGCCTGACGAAGGTCAATGATAGAAATGTTGTTTGTAACAAACTCACTACTGACAGCGTGCAGGAATTCAACATTTTGTGTGAGAAGTAGACACCGTCTTCCATATTGTGTATCTCTGTAGACAGTGCATAAAGGACTCATTGCAGTGTATACAGTGTGTATGGTGTCAATAATTGGCACACAGACAATTGTTGGGGACAAATATCGTTATTGACATTTTGTTTGATTTCTTGGGAGGTAGTTATTGTAATGGATTATAACTATCAAATAAAGAGTATAAAAAATGGAAGCAGAGTAATTAGAGCAGCTATTGTTTGTGTGTGCGTGTCCATTCATGAAAATTACCGTAAACAGCATGGTCCTGTTCTCCTGCAGGCTGGTGGCCTGTACTCCAGCGGCATGGGCGTCAGTAGTGTTGGTGTGAGAGATCTCTGGTGAGAGTCCATTCTCATCCAGGGCCTGCAGACAGGGAAAGCTGGGGTCTCTTTTAAACAGGATGGGACGCTTCCCTGTGGTTGGGCTCCCTGCAGCACCATTACCAACGCCACTACTCCCGAGTCCATTGGATGGCAAGGTTAATGCCCTCCTCAGCCCACCCACCAACCCCCCACTATTTCCTCCTTTATCGCTCGTCCCTGAGCCATGCAACTGGCTAAACTTCTCGATGCACTCGTCAATCAGGGCAGGAGGGGCTTTCTTGTGAGCAACACTCACACGGCCGCAAAACAGCACCTCAAACTTCTTGGCAAAGGCGGTCGGAGACACAGCAGTAGAGGGTGCCACGGAGGTTGTCGTCGTTGAGAGAGAAGAAAAACATTTTTCAGAGGGATCACTGCCTCCAGAAGAAGTTTTGTTGGAAATGGTGGTGATGTCATCGTTGCGTGCCGAGCTCTTGCCAGCCTGCCTCAACGTACTGATGATCTCAGGAACCTGGACGGATAGCAAGCAGGAGATAAGAACATAAAACATTTTGTAATTGGATGACATTTAACTTCAAGTGGCCAATGTACAGTTATATTAATGAATATGATCACATCCATCTGAGCATAAGAAAAGACAACTTTTACTCAAAATACACCACTGACTTCAGTTCATTACGGACCAACAAAGGGAATGTATCCTAACTCATCAATGCAGCTAGACTCAGAACAGTAAACCTATGCATGCCTTCTATTTTTTGCCAGACCACGTACATGTATCTGTAGTTCTACATTTGGAACCTGTTAAATACTGTTAAATTTTCTTCACCCATGTGTCCAAAAACATTATCATTATTTGCAACTTCGATCAAGATGATATTGTGGAGTAAATATGGTGCCAATGCAAAGAGTTTGACCCGGTAAACTTACACACTACTCATTTTTATAGTGTACTAAAACTAATGTAAAACAAAGGCTAGAAAAACACCCATCTGCCTATAAACATTTCAGCATATCTTATGCTTTAGAACATTTTTAGAAATAATGTAATGTATTATAATATTTGTAGTAAATAGGCTGTGGTCCTTTAAGGATGCTCTCTAATGTGACACCTTGGAGCTCCAGTTGGCCGTGCTTTAAAGCATTTCTCTTGCACTGCCACCATATGCATAGCCACAATAAAGACAGTCTCTTCAGGTACTTACTATAATAAACATTAACTGCCCTCTTCATTTCTAAAGGTGGTATTTGACCAGGAGGCCCAACACTGATGGTACAAACCTAGAAACAGGTGGCTGCCTACCGTAGCAATAGTGGGTAAACACTGAAATAAACACTAAATACATACTGCATGAACCACTCATTTTCCATTTATCTATTATGTAGATGCCACACCTCACTGTGAACTAACCCGCCATATGGTGTAATGTGTGCAGCCCTTGTGATATCTTCCTGTGTTGAAAAGAAACTGAATTGGGACCTTTTCGTCTCAAAGCAGGCTTTGTACTCACTTTCCCTTTATTTGATTCCCTTCTTTCCTTTCCTCCTGACCCCTCCTTTCCCTTTTTCCTCTTCACTCTCTCCACATAAACTTTGGTTACCCATTTTTTTTCTCTGTAACGTCTACTTTTATTTCTTATAAAACTAGTTAAAACTGAATGTTTACCAGTATCCCCGTCTTGACACATTTGTATTGTGTTTATTTTGGCTTTTTGCGTGCAAGCTAAATGCTCTCAGCACGCCACAGTTTGTGTATGTGTGTGAGTTAAAGAGAGAGAGACAGGCAGACCTTTACAAAATGGATCTACCTATTCCCGGTCTGCTCTGAAGATCTATGAACCTTTGACCATTTCTATCATCCACACCTACTTAGCATTTTGGCATTAACACAAAAATACTTGTATATACGCAAACAGGGGTACACACTCGCACACACCCACATACACACTGTAACAGAGACTCAAAATGCAGCTGACAAAGAAAAGGAGAGCAGAAATATGATTAACTCCATTGCTCCAAAACACATTATACACTAAAAAGCTGACATGTCAAGTGCTCTCACAGAGCAAATGACATAATAACATAATGACGGAAACTGAAACTAGCAATATTAATTTAGTTAAAAGTTCAATTAAAACTTAAAGGCACAAAATTGCTGTTGACATGTTCACCAAAAAGAGGAGGTTGCTGAGCAGTAAACAGCTGCAGCCAGAGTTGGCTGCAGCTGTTTACTGCAGAGGCAGTCTGCTGAACTGGCAACGTCCTTTACTTTAATATTAAAACAGCAAAAGTTCATTTTTTTTGGCCACTAAGCTGTAAACACAACACTGACAAATTATCGCCTTATTAAGTTCTTGTCCTGAACGTGTTAGTAAACAGTTGCATATTTACATATCTAGTATTAATTTGAGTCGTGTTTCTGGCAACCTGGCAAATATAAGTCCAATATTCACTCTCTTTCTAGCTTTGTTTGGTCTTCATCATCTCTGGCTCTTTAGCAGCTAAATACTTCCCTGTATTCACCAGCTAGTTGCTAACTTTGTCTGTCTGTCGTATGGTGCTGAGCAGGAAGTATACAGTGGGTTTATCAGAGCTGTTTTTCCGAAAACAGCTGCTTGCTGTGGCCATAAACGACACTATGAATGGTGAGAGTGAACTAAAACAGTAAAGTTGTGGGCCATAAAGCCAAAAACGAGCTGAAAGATACTAAAACATTGAGGGGAACTGCAGAGTCACTTGATAATGCTCTGTGGGTTCGTCAGTACGAGGGACACCTTTCACATTATAGATTGACCTGTTGTTAATATGACAATATTAATCAGTGCAGCTTTAAAAAATGTATACATTTTTATGTAACCAAATGAGAAAAAGTTGCAATGTCGGGGAAAATCAGATATTTTCGGGGGGAAAGGCTCAGTTAGTCTCTTTCATCTTGGGATGAAGTGAAGTTTTGCGTTACTTTTACTCAGCACACGTCTTTCAATATCAACTCCCCAATAATATCAACAATTGTAGTTGCATAATAGTAGAAAGGACCACAGGGCCACAGCTCTGCATCTCTGTCCCTCCAAACACAGTTTCTCTGGCTGAAATCCCAAATGGATCCAGCAGTCAGACTGTAGCAGTTCATCATTGAAAATGGAAAATGTTCACTTCAGCAATTATACACACTCACTGTCACTCATAAACTTTATTCAGGAAACTGCAATATATAAAGAGATTCTGTGTCATACTGATTTTCTATTACCTGGCTGTGAATGTAGAAAATATAATCTATGTAAACACTCATTTTCAAACTTCACAGACACACGCCTGTCTGGTAAAAAAAAAAGAGCAGCATTGGAAAGAGAGCCGAACAGCAGAAAATGCTTTGTTGCTCGTCTGGCTTCCTGGATATTTATATTTATATTGGGCCGTTCATATTCCCACACCACTCGCACAAGAAATAATTGCTCTCTAAGATAATGAACATTCCCTGGCTGCTACATATATTAAGTTAATTTGTAGATGATCAAAATCTAATGCAAAAGTACTTTCTGTTCATCCAACATATTTTATTAAGTTTATTTCTTCGTTTTGTGTCGCACATGTGTTGCTGTGTTCTTTTTAACCTGGGCTGCTCTGCAGATGAGTGGACATTGAGGGTTGAGTGAGGACAGCCTAGAACAAATGAACCTTAACTTAGGGCTCTCACTCACACAAAAATCCTTTTCTGTGACCACTCTTTCCATGACTAACACAGAGGATTTCCATGACCATTACAACAGTCTGACACATTGCTCGTACCAGTTTTAAAGACAGAAAAGCGATGTACAGTAGTAAAAGAAAAATGCTTAAAAAAAGACTGTAGGCTTGAAAGGTGGCTGTTTCATTTCTGTGGCTATGGTCAGCTTAAACTCATGTCAATTACAATGTACTCAAAATATGTTTAAACAGCAAAACAACCTGCATACAAACTTCTTAATTCACATACATATGCATACATATGCTCTGTATGTTCCAGGCAGTGATACTCTCACAAAAATATGGCTAAATACACTGTTTGCATTTGTCATTTGCTCACAAGCCTGTGGTAAAGGTAAAGGTAAAGGTACCAAGTCATCCAAGACTAACCATTCAAATGGACCGCAACTGTGGTTTAATCTGCATCTGAGTTGGTCTGTAATGAATATGACAACAAGCACAAAACCAAGTTCATTTTTGACTATGGCCATGGCTCACTCCCAGCTCAATACCGCAAAGGTTGTGTGTGGTAAAGCATAAATAATAATACTGTGAAAGGAAAGAGTAGCTGAAAAAACTGATATCCAACATGTACCATATATCATATCATATTTGTGGCATGTCATTGCACCACAAGTTCCTTTCGGTTTGTGAACAGTCAGTTACACACGTTAATCTGGTCTGTCGGCACACTGATGTTGACCTACATTAAGTTTCACTTGGTGATCTTTCTACTCTACAGCAGGGACACTCTGTGCTGTTGATTTGTAGCCTTTTGCTGATAATTGGCAACAGTTGCAACATCAACACTGCAACATATATTCAGAGAGAACGCCCCTATCTTCTCTGCAATATAACTGATTAAACGCAGTGACTGCAGCCTGAAGTATTGAGCTGCTCCAGCTCAGTGTCCCTGAGTGACCAGTGGTTACTCCTGCAGAAAGAACAGAAGGATGCTGAACATTTTCTTACAGCCAACGTGTATTTTTTTTAAAGTCAAGTCAATTTTATTTATATAGCCCAATATCACAAATCATAAATTTGCATCAAGGGGCTTTACAATCTGTACAGCATACAACATCCTCTGTCCTTAGACCCTCTTTTACTTGTTTAATGTATTTTCTGCTTTGACAAACCTGAGTAATGCCTTCACAAATTCATCAACATTTCCCAGGCTACTACCCACGACAACTTCCTCTATGTAAATATACATAAGAGTTACACAAAAAAGAAAAAAGGAACGCAGGGTAGGTCTAAGTAGGAAGTCTGTATTCTTGTTGATTGTGTGTACCACTGGCATATTGAGTTAATTACAAAATAAATAAAGTAATATTTTGTTAATCCTTGGATGGTAAGCCAGTTTTGCTTATGCAGTAAGATCAGAGCCCTGGGTCATCTGAAAAATAAAAAACTGTTCTGGGGTTTGTTAGAATTTTAAGCCCTTGCTTTTATTTATTAAAAGAAAAACACTGGACAAAACATGTTACGCTACAAAAACATCACACGTCAGACTCTAACCTTTGGCTGCCACCATACACAAGCTTCTCCTATTGTGGGCCCAGTTTGCTACACCACACTGGCAGTGTACCAGACCAAGGAACAAAAAGGAGGAAGTAGACGAGCAAAGCAGAAGCAGTGGTTGAGTTAATGATGTCATTAATGAGAGATGCCTGAGCAGCTGCTAAATCTGCAGTCTCTCTCTCTCTCTCTCTCTCTCACACACAAACACACTTCCAGTCAGGTCCTGCTGCGTCTTGCCTCAGCATGAGGCATGCTCACTCCTGTTCTTTTATCAAAACAATACCTGCCTCACACCGGTACAGTTGATCCTCTGTTCCATCTTAACTAGAAGCTGTTCTGGATGAGTGTGTCAGCTAAATGCCCCGAGTTTAATGAAAACCCCTGAATTTTTCTATCTTCAAAAGATATCAAAACAGCAGTACAGTGGTGGAAAGTGACCAAGTACATTTACTCAACTATTGAATTTTTTTTATACTTCACTACAATTCAGAGGGAAATATCTTTATACTCCACTATATTTACCTGACAGCTAGGGCTGAACAATTTATCGATATGACCAAGTGCGATATCCAAATCGCAGGAGCTGCAATTTTTTGATAAAAGGTAAAATGTGTCACAACATGAAACACTGTGGTGCTACAGAGATACCCCGGCCTACAAATCATATTCTCCAGACGTAGGGGAACATGCTTGTTTGGTAAGCAAAAAAAAGCAAAAATCACATTGTCAGTTTTATATTTTTTTTCAGTGAAAATGAAATGCAAAAATGAACATTCCCACTAAAATTGTGACTCATATCGCAATCGCAACATATATCAAGATTACCACAATATGATTTTTTTTGCATATCGTTCAGCCCTACCGACAGCTGTATTTACTGTTACTTTGCAGATTAAGATTTCACATCAAAAACATATGATCATTTTATACAATATGATGCATTCCTACAGATTAAACTACCCAACAGTATATTAAGTAGTAAAAATTATCTCCACCTCAACTAAAGCTACAACATTAAAATGCTGATTACACGTACGGCGCTACGGTGGGAATTATGGTAATTTTGTTGCCAATCTCAACACATCAATCGACCTTTTTCACAGCAGACGTTTTGACTTGTCATAGCAGGAAAAGCACAGGTGTAATAAATAACATTACCAATGGCTCGCATGCACAATACCAGGACCTTCCACTAAGTGGAATTCAGCCATCATTAATGCTTTTCTTGTTATGACAAGTCAAAATGTCTGCTGTAAAAAAAAAAAAAAGGTCTATGCCTGCCTTAACGTGAAATTAAAGAGAGAGGAAGATGCCGATTAAGCATATTTTGTACAAGCCTCCACTGTCCTAAAAAGAGGTCCAATCAGGCAGTAAGTGATAACACCTGTGTGGGTGAACCAAGAGTGTGTACGGCCTTTAATATGTATATCAAGATAACATTCTCTGCATAATGAGTACTTAATTATGTATTATTTGGTGTACTTTTACTTAAGATTTTGAAAGCAGGGCATTTACAAGCAAAGGAGTATTTAGTGTGGTATTGCTACTATTACTTCAGTAAAGGATGTGAATACGTCTTCCACCACTGCAGCAGTTACAGGTTTACTCAGTACACTCCAGGGTGACAAGGCAAACAGAATAAACTTTATGAATTCTGTCTGCTACACATAACCTCCACCAAGGAAGTAATGCTTTTGGTCTTGATGGTTTGTCTTGTTTTGGTTAGCAGGATATCTCAAAATCTTGTTGACAGGATTATAAGATTTCTTTTCTTTTCTATATGATTTCTTTTCTTTCTCAATCACTTACTTTATCGAAAGAAATCTGGCACATCACCACAGCAATTTGATGTTACAGTCTCTACTACTTTCTCATTCAGTCACTCCCTTCCCAAATGCATTTTCAGTTGCTGTCTGAAATAAATTCCACATAACTACCTATTACATATAGGTATAAAGTATAGAGCTGAAACAATTGGTCAATTTATTAGTTAATCAACACAAAAATTAATTGGCAACTATTTGGATAACTGATTAATAATTTGAGTTATTTTTCAAGCAAAAATAGCAACATTTGCTGGTGCAAAAACCGCGTATTAATAATATGATAATGAAAATAATTGTTTGTTGCCACCTTAAAGGAATGTATACTTTCTATCCGTTTCTGTGATCATGCAGGAGAGAAAACCAATAAATTATTTTTCAGAAATGATGGCTGTAGTCACTAACAGCATGCTGCGGATCTCTCCAACCTTGATGAATGCAAACAGACACATTTCTTTGTACGTCATCATCATATGTCATCCATTCTTGAATTTCTTATTCCAATACTTCCCCTTTTTTAGACTCCTTCCAACAACTTCCTTCCTTTTTTAGACTGCATTTATGAGGCTAAAACATTTGGAGCTGTGGACTGGAAGGATTGAAGGGGAGTGGAGAGAGGGTTTGCTCCTCAGAGGGCAGCCTTAGCTATAGACACACAATATCTTGTTCAGTGAAACATTTACATGAGGCTGATCTCAGACAGGAAGGCAGTTGGACACAGCCTCTGGCTGTGACCCACAGACTTGGCCTCTCACAGAGGAACAACATTGAAAAAACACGGTGTCTCTCACCAAGCCGCCAGCATTAAATGGAACTACTGTAGTACTGACCTCGAAAAGAAGGAAGTTACACAAGTACCACCGGTAAAAGAGAAGCTGCAATTCAGTGCAATAAACAAAGTAAACGTTTTGGTGTTTGTCAAAGAGAGCAAAAAGGTCAGAGGTGAGGATATGATATGAAGGGGATAGTCAGTTACCAGGACTGCTGGGGACAGTACAACAAACACACAAATGTATTCTGTAGATTTTGCTTCTCTCTTTCTAGACTTTCTAATCTATCTAGTTTCCCTCTTACAAGGCTGAGGGACTCCAGTACAGCCATGTGTCTACTAAACAGCAGTAGGCTGACATGATCAACAGATTTGCCCAACACAGATAAAAGATAAAACACAGCAATGCTACTCCAATTCTCTACCCAAACATAAATCATTTATAGAATTATAAACTTCATGCTCAAAAGTAACTTTGTGTATGTAGCTTTAACCGTACTAAATATCCGTATTAATGAATAAATGAGTAAAACATAGACAAAAGACACCCAGAGTAAAAATACTCTCATACCCAACTTTAATCAAAATACTTCATAGAAACACTGTAGGTCAAATTGGCCACACTAACCTAAATGGATATTTCACTTCTATAAGCCTGACTAGAGAGGCCAGGAGGTAAAAATTAGACGTTACAGAAGAATGTCACTGAAAACCCAGTGACACACCAGTCAGCCTACAAAATCAACAACAACGATGACGAGCCAGCGACAAGTTCCACTTCTGCACTTCCCATGGTCATGTGCCTGGGTCTTGTGCCTTGTGGAGCACAGCCAGAGCTCACAGAAGTTCAAAGTCCAAAGTCCAGAAGCCATACAACAGATGAGAAGGATCCCTAACAGAAAGTGAAGCGCAAAAGAGAGAAAAAGGAACATTTTGAAGGATGGGGGGACAGTCATAAAGCAGGGAGTGTCACTGGGTGACTGAAATGTTAGCCTCAAGAGTCCAACACACTGACATCACTCTATTTGGATTAAGGAGCCACTTCACAGCACAAAGACTAGCGAGGCAGAGATGATGAACTCATTCAAATGTGATAACAGGGACACAATTTAGGGGCTTGTTGTCAAAGTGCTGTGCTGAGTCAGAATGAACTCTTGGCTAATAAATTAGGTCAGTAGGGTTCACAGATAACCCCAATGTTCTCATCTCAGAAGATTGAAAGAGACTGTAGGTGGAAATGTTAGGCGTAGCTCTAAAACTGACAGGATGACAGGTGAGGCAAGCAAAACCTTGAATGTCAGGAAGGTGCCTCCAGTTTACTGGCTTGTTTTTACTACAGTGCAAAGAGTGTGTCACATGAAGAGGGAGGGGAAAGCATGTGAGACCAAGGGATTACAAGAAGAGGGTAGAGGCAGAAAAGGAAAAGGGCCATTAAAATCCAAAGCACTACAGTCTATCTTGGACAATTTGGGTAATCATTAGCCCCAATCACTTTTAAAAGTATGTTTTTTGTCAACATCAAAATGCTGCCTAGGCTACTTTCCAATGGTTTCAGCTCTTTTAACAAGTCATTCTGGATATGGTGGAGAATTTCTGTCAAAAAACATTCAAACCAAGTAAATATCACTCATTAGCATCCCCCACCTCCACATCTCTACAAACTGAAAGATTGTATGTTGAAAGACTACCTTCACTTGTCACAAACTATATCACAATCACTTAACCAGACAACCAAAATGCAACTGCAAAAAGGACCCCCCTCCCCACTACTCTGCAGTCCAAATGGTGATACTGAGTCTCAGGCTTTAAGGTGGCATGTGTGAAACCAGCCATAAGAGAGAGACTGCTGAAGTGATAGCTCGAGACAGACTATGTGAGTAATACGGCGTAGAAAACGACTTGCCTCCTGTTCCAGGAGTGAAGTCCTGGCAAAAGCACAATGGCTCTGGAGGTGATACCGCCATGACTCACTCACTCACTCACATACACCTACATTTGGCTTGTTACAACAGCTTAGCAGACTGGATTGTCATGTACTCAGCTTTATAAGGGGTCTGACATCCAGTAAGCCCATGTTTAACAGTACCAGCAGCTTTAACACCATCCAGTCAAGGGAAAAGCCATATTTAATTATTAGAATGGTTATGTACTGTTTCAGAAACCATGTTGAGCAACACTGTGAGCTAGCAGGAAAAGGAGAGATCCTCCCCAGAATGATGCACTGTGCAGGTTTCTCTGACACAAATGAGACTCAGCCAACTTTGTTTCATTGTAGATGAATCTGCAGATTATTAATAACTTAATCATTTAGTCACAAAATGTGAGAAAATAGTGAAAAATGCCCATCATATGTTCCAAGAGCCCAAGGTGATGTATTTGCTCAACTAACTTAAGGTAGGTAGGTCAACTGTTGTGGAAGACTACCAGCAAATATTCACATTTGAGAAACTGAGATTTTTTTGCCACATAATATAATTGCTCTAATAGACTTTACTTTAAAAGTTATAACCAACAGCAGTAAAGATGTGACAATACTGTTCTGACCCCCACCACACACACCACTGTGATTTGCATCAGATAAACAATTACAATCCCCATCCAATTACCTGTCAAATACACATCCATATATTTCAATACCTGCTTGAAAGTACCAAAGTTCAAATTAAATCTTATCTTTAAACTTTAAGGGAAATATTGACACTTTCATCATTATCTAATATAAATACACTTTGTTTAGCTGCCTACAGTACATGAGGATTCAATCAAACTGTAGCCTACAACCAGCACACCACCAGCAACCATTCACCCATAATTTCTTGACCCGTTATGGTATGGTACTTGACCAACTCCTGCAGTAGCCAGACATCACACCCACATGATAGGAAGAAGAGCAGTAACGTTATGTTAAAGTTCACTTGTTATTTACACTGTCAAACAAACGGGAACATTTGACATACAGACCAAGCCTGTGCGTCAAGTAATTAGACGCAGAAAGAAAGGTTAATATCATAATTTATGGTGTAAACTTCATTCTGCGTCGTTAATGAGTAAAGAACACGTTATTAGACATGTAACGATTATTCTGCTGGAGTCGTGTAACAAGTCTTCTAACTAACTAACGTTAACGACAGCTAACTTGTTGAACTTGGCTAACAACCGGTTGCGCTAATTTGGCTAACGTTAATGCTCGCTGACTACCTCGGTTAGCTAACTGTCCACTTAGCATGGCAAGCAAACTAAACAAAACCCCGCTGACACAGCTTTTAAACTTAACTTACATCTTTCTGTTCTTGTTTGATGTTGAACAGGTTGAGTCGCTGGAGTCGCGCTTTCATCCCATCCGCCATAAACTTTACGTAAACAAGATCTGAGTGGTAACTTCTCCTAAACTCGTGTCTGACAGTGTAGGACACTTAGATATCATTTCACTGGAAAGTTGATTGTGCTCCCTGAAGCCGAGGATCCTGCGGTTAAGCGTCAAGTTGGCCAACATAAAACTATTACACAGCCAGTTAAAAAGATTTCAAAGTAAAATAATTCCAATCATTCCACATTGATATCCTTTACACACTACATCGTTTTGCTTTTGTTTTGAAGGCGAATTGACCAACTTCCGACTTTATTCCAGCTAAGTAAGGCTAGCTTGACGCAGCTAAATCCACCAATACGTTGAGAGAAGGGTGGACACAGTTCCTGTCCCGGGGCAGTCAAACTTTAGGCGCTAGACTTTAGGGTGGTTTTCACTTTACCGTTACATGATTCAGATTGTGTCTATTATCTTCGTAGACACAATCTGAATATAAACAGTTATTTCCTGTCTGTAGGCAGAGCAGACCCAATCAAGCAGGAATGAATGCCCTTGGGATGCACTTCAGCTGAGAGCTGGGAATGAATAGTGAACTTCATGGGCCAGAAGTTTCCAACAGTTTTTAAGACAAAGTCCTTTGGCCAACATTTGACACAGTTTTGTCCCAAGTTCCACAGCCTTAGTGCAGAACTGGTGACAGTTTGTATTGTAGTTTACTTTGACCGTGTAACTTCCATTAACTGTCTCATTTCCAAGTCTTAACCGGGTCAATACGAAAACTACTTTAACTAGGCCATTTCTCCATTTCTAATCAGCCTCTTTTTTTTTTTAACCATCTTTTAATGGGCACCGCCAGTTGCTACGAAAAAGTGATTAAATTCATTCAAAAACAGAACTACTAAACTAGTCAAACCCACATGTTGATCATATAGTTGCAGGACTCAATGAAAAGCTGTTATGAAAAACTAAATATTTAACAATACAATAGTAAGCAATGGAGAATGGAGTAGCCTATCACATAGTCTTTGGTAAATATGTACTAATATCTAATGAAGATAAAGCAGTGGGGTTTGGATTTCAATTAAATTAGAAATATTAGATTAGATTAGACTTTATTGTCAGATTCCTCTGAATGTTTCTGTCACAAGCAAACTCTGTCTCACATGCATGAAAAATAAATCTAATATTGTGCTGATTAGTGCATAATTAAAAGTTGACTACAAATTCAATTTTGCAGATATCTTAATCACACTTTGATATCTAAATGAGAATAGTTATTTAATCACTATGAACCAACAGCCAAATCAAAACTAGCATCTAATAGTACAATCTGAGGTCAAGTGGTGAACACTGACAAGCGATGAAAATAAGAGGTTATTGTTTGTCAACAGTGACTTTTAATTGCCAAAGCTGTGAGCAAATAACGTACATTAAGTACAAGTAACTAAACTGAACGGATCAGTGCCTGTAAACTGGCTAATTTTTGACTAGATAACAATAAAGCAGTGTTACTGAAATATCTAATCTTCAGTCATTACCATCTTCACTCGCAGGATAGTGATTAAGTAATAATAATTAATTAAATTAATTAAATGCAATTAATTACATAGTTAAGTATAGATGGCTATTAAAAGATGTGTAATTAAACACAAATTAGCAGCAACTGAAATCAAACAAAAAAGCACTGCAACAAACACAAATTAATTTGTAAAATGTTCACAGTAAACATTGTGAACTTTGTACACTTCAGTGGTGACACCCAGTGGTTACTTTTTTCCCCACTACAGGAGCAGCAGGGGAAACCCCACAGACCCACAGAGACAGTTTCTGTCCCCAGACACAGAACAGGAAGTTTCTCTTTATCTCTGCAGCGCTTAAATTATGCACTAATGATACATTTTCCCATAATGATTATTTTTACCACAAACAAATATCGTTTGTAACAGACTTCATGTCCCATAACTCTATATGCATATAAATGCAGCATCCCCTAGCCCATAATGTGGTTGCAAGCAAAAACAAGGACATGTTTATTAGTGTACAGTATTTGTTGACAATTATCATCATAGTCTACTACTACTGCATGCTGGTCGAATGCTACTGCACCTTTAATTTCAGGCTGTACTGGCAGAAATTTGTACGTTTCATTTTCAGAAACTTCTCTTTAACTTTATGGTAGATAAAAAGATATTTAATATCACAAAGGCTCATAGTGTGCCTGTTATGATACAG
Source organism: Macquaria ambigua (assembly GCA_008360985.2). Classification (NCBI taxonomy): domain Eukaryota; kingdom Metazoa; phylum Chordata; class Actinopteri; order Centrarchiformes; family Percichthyidae; genus Macquaria; species Macquaria ambigua. The sequence continues at coordinate 102,615 of VMKM01000596.1, read as the reverse complement.
TACAGAAAAAATGTAATTTTAAGTATCAACATTTACTTCTCCTGCGTCTCCTAGAGCTCTATTTTTTAAATAATAATTTTATAAACACACTTGAATATTTGCTGCGCATGTAAATGAAGCTGCTAGTGACTGCACCATCACCTCCCCCACTTGAAAGTTACAGTAATCGCAGATGCAGAGTGTGATTTTGTGTGTGTGGGTGTGTGTGAGGTTCAGTGTTTCCTGTGTAAAATCTAGTGGTTTGTGTGGTTTTTCTTCTGAAGGGCCAGGGATGTTCCCGATTCCCATTCTAGTTCTTTGCAGCTCATGCGCCTTTATTGTGTTAAATAAGAACGTAGCTCACAATATCCAATAAGTATAACAAGTATTGCCCAAGTATTGCACACATATTCAGTGTGCATGTACAGTAATTGTATGTGTGTGTATGTGTGTGTGTGTGTGTGTGTGTGTGTGTGTGTGTGTGTGTAAACCCAGTGTGACAGAGCTAGAGCAACAGGTGGTCAGCCTGACATCACCATCACATTTTTGAAAGGGCTGAAAAGAGAGAGAGAACAACAAGCACCCACATACACACACACACACACCACAAACTTCACAACATACACATCACAACAGGCGCTGGGTCACAGGAAATGGTTGCCATAGTAACATGGTTCTACATCCTGCTTGGTTAATGTAAAGCAAGGTCATTTACTCTCACTCAAGCAGTTACACACACACACAGAGCAAATACCTGCACAGTCATCACAACATATGCTCAAGTACATTTATACCACATACAGTAGATGCAGTGTGATATATACACATTTTATATTTACAGTACATCACACAGTACATGCTGGCTGTTCATGTATGTGAAGCCTATGCGGGTATTTGTTATGGGAGCCCAGACATGTTCCTGGTGAAGAGCAAGAAAAACAATCTTAGATCAATGTCTAATTTGGTTTGAAGTCTTTGGTATGTTGGGCATGGCATGCAATGAAGATGCTAGCAAATATCTCTGGCTTGACTTGGACACCAGCTGCAACATTACAGTGCACAGAGGCCATTGGCAATGGCGTGCTTTGTGGAGGAGAGTTGAAAGGATTAGCGGTCAGGAGTGTGTTGGTCAGCAGAGTGTGCCAATGTGTGTGGATTTTATGTTTGTTGGCATTTAAGTTGTGTACAGTGTACATGGACCTCCATAATGCCAAAGCAAGATCCAGTTTCTCTCAGTGGAAATGTCAATACTGATGAGGTCACACTGAATGCTCATATCTACAGCCCGAGACACTGGTGTTTGTTCTCATATCATCTCATTTATACACACACACCTACCTTGGTGCTGTCCTGGCACTGGAAGACATAGCAGGCACAGTTTACTGCGTCTCTGACCAGGCAGCCAAAGCTGCTGGGCTCCTGGCTGTTGTGAATTAGCTTAGTCACCTGGTGAGGACGACATTCAAACAGCACTGTGTGTGTCAGAGGGTCCCAGACAACTCCCTCTCCCAGAACAGACACACATCGCACCCATGATGCCGACACACACAGAAAAACTGTCTGATTGTGTGTTGAGGGGTCCAACTGTCCACCTCCAGGACCTCCAGACCGCAGCCCAGCACTCAGATCCTTCTCTGCAGGCTGAGACTTGCTGATCTCAGCCACCACCCAGGGCAGCATGGCCATGGTGGTCAGGTGGTGGACCGGCAGACAACCGATCAATGTCAGTTTGTATCGTACCTCCTCCTCCTCCTCCTCTCTTTCCTCCTCTACCATGTCCCCCCATGTTGTAATCCTCTTCCTCGCAGAGGTGAGTTTCTCAGGACACAGTGTGGAAGACGTGAGTTGTGAAAGTGATGGACATGAGCGGTGGTTTGAAGTTATATTAGGCCGGGGTTTCTCAGAGCTCCGTGGCCTGGGGGGTTCATCTCTCCTGGGCTTCACTTCGAAGTAGAGTCCCTCCATGGCTGGTGTGGCCGGAGGCAGCTGTCTGCCCCTGCTTTTACCTGCAAAACATCAGTTAGAGGACAGAGACATTTAAAGGGTAACATTTCTTACACCAAAAGAGAACAAGATTTCAAAGAACACAAACTTTTTTTTTTGCAGAATATCCAATTTAATGTTGTTCCTGGTTGTGTGCTCCTCTTTGTCATCTGTATAGAATCAGTCTTGCAGTGTTTTAGTCACAGGGTCATTTGGGGGGTACTACAAAATAACTAGGGTGTTGTTTACCCAACCAGAAACACATGGCTTGACTACTGACCTAGACTTTTACAGCCTCAAGGACACACAAACAAACACATGACAGTTTAAAGGATCATATTTGGCCAGCCGCGTGTGTCAGATAGACAGGGGAGATGGAGGTCCTGCCTTACAAAATCAACAAACATAAACGACATTATAATTCTTTCTTCATTATAATCACTATGATCGCTGAGAACAGAGGTGTGGCGTTACAATTTGTAACGTTATGTGAAATCAGTGGGGGAAAATGTACAAGCTACAACGTCGAAACATTCAAAGCGGGACATGATGACAATGTTTATGATAGCAGCTATCGAATCAAAACGTTCACGTCAAGTTACAGAGAAATAAACCGAAAGCGGCTGCTTACGTACCTCTTATTTGACCTTGCAATATAAATAAATCCCCAACTTAAACCAGCTGGGACAGTGCAGCGTGCAATATAGGTCGGTCTGCTGCACCAGTACAGCAACGGAAGTTAGAATGAGGTTTTATTTCCGATGAGCGCAGCCCCACATACCTTATTTGACCGGTTATTGTAATTTTACGCACGGAATAAGTTCTTTTTACGCACAAGGTTGCGCAGACTTCAAAGCGCGCAAGGTAGATATTTTACAGTAGATATTTTAATCAATTTAACATCATTTCCTCTGCTCCTCATGCCAACACAGCCTCCTTACCTGTTCACTGTAGTCTTGTCCGGTGTGTGTAGCGAGGAAGTGAACTGAGGGAGGTTGTAGTGTATTTAAGAGCAGCTACATACGTGCACACACACACAGAAAGAGAGAGAGAGCTCCTCTCAGCCCTAGCAATCTAGTTTGAGTTAAATATAGAAGACAGGGCAGACTATACCGCCCCCCTCTCCTCTCTATACTCAGATGGGGCATGACAAGTGCATGCTGCATGCACGCGATGCCTGAGGATGCAGGGGCGACGTGTCCGCACGTACAGTTATGTGTGTGTGTGTGTGTCCGCTTAATCCCTCTACATTTGTCTCCACATACACAGTTAGAAACAGATTTTTATTGAGTAAAATTTCATTTTCAGCACAGTATTTTGGAATAGAGGCACATGAGGAAAGGACAGCTGCTAATTCCACATTTCATGATCACTTAAATACTGGGAAGTAAAAGGGTCTTAGTTGTATTTGTGGTGTCAAGAGTCCCTTTGAGTGTTAAGTAATGAGCAGTGGGTGCATTTGAAAGCTTCACTTACAATATCTCCACTTGGTTGTGCTCATTCATTTTACAAACTGGCAACACTGCAATGACAGGTTTTTCACATCTGGCGTTGATTCAAAACTTTAAATTATATTCAATTGTCACTTCCAGTGTTATACCTTACTATTAACTAAGATATTACACATTCAAAGTTCAACATCAGTTTACAACATCCATTAAAGTTACAACATCAGTTTCAGCAGTTCACATTTATACTCTTCTGTAACTCTTCATATTAGCAGCCTTGCAGTTGATGCTGAAGCAGTGTGGAATGCATAATTGTTAAATACAAGTGAATATACACCAATGTGAGACAGCAGGAATGACCGTGGCTGTAGAATGGTGAACATTTCACAGTTGTGGTTTAACATCTCCAGCAGCTGAGGTAAAGTGAATCCAAAACGTGTAGCTGTCATATATTGTTACTGCTGCTACACCCCAAAAACAGGTGGATGGCTAAACAAACAATCTGCTAAAGACAGATTCATTAGTAGGTAACAGTATCTCTTGTAAAAAAAAAGAAAACAAGTTGGTAAAATTGTCATTAAATCAGTTGTAAATTAAAATGAAGCCTGCATTAAATCAAGAATCCCTTCCTCAAGTAATTAAGACATTGTGTGAAATGCTGGTCAGAGATATATCAGTCACAACTGGTCCTCTACGTGATCATATGTCTATCAGTGCTACTCCAGCTTGGGCTGCAGCTTATTCTTCTCTGGCTCGAAGAAGTTTTCAACAATGGCATCAACCAAGTCATCCAGTTCCTTCTTGAGCTGCGTCACATCACTGTTAAGAGACCCAGAGAGTCAGAGGGGAAAACAAAACATGACATAATGAAGCAACTGTGTTCAGATAACTGGCGTTGCCATTTACAGTTTAGAGCTTTTAGAGTTAAAACAATTAGCAGATCAATAGGAAAGTAATTGGCAGCTATTTTGATCATCTGTTAATCGTTTGAATTCTCTGTTCCAACTTCTCCAAGGTGAGGATGTGCTGCTTTTATTTGTTTTATATAATTGTAAACTGAATATCTTTGGGGTTCGGACTGTTGGTTGGACTAAACAAGACATGTAAAGCCATCAACTTGGGTTTCAGAAAACTGTGGGCAATCAAATCACTGACATTTTATAGTATAAACAATTAATCGATAATCAAAATAATCATTAGTAGCAGCCCTAAAGACAATTGTCACTTGCTGGCCTGGTCTGTACGGTGACCCACCTGTTACCAGGAGCAGCACAGAGTTCAGTGTAGTATTTGATTTTTGGCTCAGTGCCACTGGTCCTCATGGTGGCCACACCCCCGTTGGAGAAGGTAAAGGTGATCATCTGACTGGAACTGGAGGTGGGAAGAACCTGGCACACAAGAGGAAGGAGAGATAGATGGAAAAACACGACCTAAAAGGAACTTCTGTTTGGAAGGACAGCGAAAGGCCTTGAAAACCAAAAGTCTCCATATACACAAACATTTGCATACAATACAACAATATAGCTCACATCTTCTGTTTCTGTGTATATTTTAGCAACTTAAACAACTGAACCTGGAAATGTGGGTTACTGAACGTTTTCCAAATTGTTCAGTGTAGTCTTAATGCACTAAAAACAGCCTCAGCTCAGGTTTAAACCTGCAATAAATTATTTTTTTGGCCACAATCATTTGTGAAAAGTGACGCTGCCACCATTTGTGATCTGCATGTAAACAGTGCTCACAAATTGTTTTTTGTGAAAAGGGTAATTCTACCAACTTACAAATCCCCATTACATTATAGCTATTACTTTCATTTTTAAATTCTACTGACAATATCAAGTCTCCAACTATGTTACTTTCACAGTTATGGTTTAAAACAGTTATATCTATTGGCAGACAACCTAACACTTAGCTAAACCGCAGGTCAAGGCAAAAACATAGCAGAGGTTTGTCCTGCCGTGAGTGGAAGTACTGTTCATGTGTCCATATGTGCACTTACGGCCTTCTTATTGGGCTGGTTGCTGTCGTAGCCGGTGGTCAAGTCTCGTACAGCAGAGATGGAGAAGCCACCGCATTCAGTGGGATATGAGTCCTTCTGGCCACTGTAGCTGCGCAGGCGCTCGAACAGGCTGCGGATCACATCCTGGTCATGGCAGATGAAATAGGAGTTCTTACTGATGTGGTAGCCGTACCTGACAATGAGGAGCAGAGGAAGACAGAGTCACAGTCTGCAGTTTCAGTTCATATATCTTAGTAATAGAAATCAAAGGCAGGTGAGTATAATGTATAGTGTCTTACTCTTCATAGATGCTAGTGAGTTGTTGAGAAAGGCTTGTGTTTTTCGTGGCCAGATAGGAAATCATCTCTCCTGCAATGGCTGCAGCACTCACTCCATCCTTGTCCAATACAGAGGGACTACACATATACCCTGCAACACACACACGCACGCACGCACGCACGCACGCACGCACGCACGCACACACACACACTTTCAGTTCATTCCTGGTATGCGTGAACATCCAGCTGCTGCAGTCACTTGCTTCTTTTATTAACAGTGCGTGCAAAGGCATGTGATTCCAATTACAGCATCATAATCATGTTATATGGGAATGCTCTAAACTATGTGATGTCGTATGTGTGTGTGCTTGAGAGTGAACTTCTGCCAAATTAACCCCAAACGACCTTTAACTGAGTGCATGGTCACAGCTTCTAATAACTAAGACCAAGGTCCTCAGCTGTCACGTCTGACATGTTCATTCTTTCTCTGATTTTAATGATTGATGTATTCATTTAACAAGTAACAAATACTGTACAACATGGTTAGAATACCAGTGTAAATACACTTCAGGAGACAGTGTCAGACTTCCAAAGAAGTAGAAGAGAGATCCGGAAAAAAGAACACCAATTGTGGCCCCAAACAGTATAAAAAGGTTATACTGGTACTATAGAGTTACACTGGTATACTAAGAGGATCCATGACTCCTGGCATGACTCTTTATAAACAGCTAATACCACTGTTTGAAGATACAGTGGCAAAGCAGGTTTTGTTGGCAGAGATACTGATTACAGTGGAAACTGCATATTTATTGTTCTAAAGACACATTACGATTCTACATGTTTTAATCAAAAATGTGTTTAAATGAAAAGTGCTTCAATTTTTTCAGTTCAGTTTTTTTATACATTATATTATTTTTATGCTAAGATTTTCCTCTTGCTTAATCACAATAATATCATATGCCGTGATAATGGAATTTTCATATTACCACATGCATGCAGCTCTTATACAGGTCGGTAGTTCTTTGAGGCCAGAATTTACTTCCATTAATACTCTTCTTAACCTGTTTCTATAAAGCACGGTTTATTAACGGCCCACACACACACACACACACACACAGTTTAGATCTTGTGAGCTGGCAAAAGAATGTTTGTTAATACTCAAATAGTAAGTTGTCCTTGGCCGTCAACTGATCCCAGATAGAAATACTTTTAGGCAGATCAAATTAACTCAGCTAGTGACATCGTGCGGATCATTATGTGAGCAAACTCTTGTAATGTGATGCCACAAAGAATTAATCAGGACCTCTTTCCTATGATTATGCCTGTGGACAACACTAATTTGTGTGTGTGTGTGTATGTATACCTATGGCCTCCTCAAAGGCAAACAGAACAGTCTTGCCCTGGTCCAAAAGGTCTCTGGCTCTGTTTCCCATCCACTTGAAGCCTGTTAGCGTTTCCTGTTCAAACAGTAGTGAGGGTAACCGTGAAGTGTGGTTTGAAATGTTAACTCCAGCAACATTTGCAAAGGTGAAGCCTACGTATAATAGAGTGCATTTAACTGTATCGTGAATATCCATTTGCCACATTTTCTCACTATTTTCTCTTAAATTACTATTACAGAAATCTTTTTATTATGAGCCATCATTGCAAGACAAGCTGATATACTGGAAACTGACTTCTGGAGATAAAATCCAGGAGAAAATCACTTCTGATCAGATCAGTTTAGATCTGCTCTTTTAAAAACAAACGGTAAAACAAACAAAAATATGTGTTTTATGCCCTGCTTTCACATTTGTACCAAATTATAGCCTTGAACTTCACCGTGTTACCTCAAAGTGGAAGCCTTCCTTGAGGGCGATGGCGCGCAGTATCTTGGATGAGACGGTGCTCGACAGCATGTAGAGGTTTTTCACTGCAGCAGCGTCAGAGTTTTGCTGTTTCCAGCAGCGGAACATCCACCAGCCGAGCAACGCTCCCAACTCATTACCGCTGAACAATCGCCACTGTCCACTGACGCACAAAGAGAGAGACAAAGCCAGAGGTTATGGAAGTGGAAGTACCTAACAAAACCTCACTAAACTTCAGCTGGTTCAAAATGCTGCAGACAGACTCATTACCAGATCCGGCAGGAGAGAACACACCTCACCGGTTTTATAATCACTTCATTGCTTCCCAATCCGTCTTAGAACAGATTTTAAAATGTTAATGTTCACTTTTAAGGCTCGTTGAGCCTAAATGCAACTAAGATCCTCTGGTAGGTCATTCCTGGCCAATCCTTGATCAAACCTTAAAACTAAAGGTGACCGGGCCTTTTCTGTTCGGGCCCCTCAGTTGTGAAATGACCTGCTGGAGGAGATCAGGGAAGCTAACACATTGTCTTCTTTTAAATCACTTTTAAAACCTCACTATTTTAGACTTGCGTTTTTATTGATTTTACCATTTGTTTTATTGATTTTACTGTTTGTTTCATTATCATTTGTTGTATTTCATGATAATATTTTATTAACTGTTAGCTTATTGTCTTTTTTAAAAATTGTATGTAAAGTGCTTTGTAACTTGTTTTGAAAAGCACTATATGAATAAAGGCATTATTAATATCTATCACCAGTCTGTGATGTTCAAAGCATTTCTACTGTCATAATAATAAGGTTTTCTAATCAGGGCCGTAGCTAACTTTGAAGACACCAAAGTTCTTATTGGTTCGTAACGACGTGAGAAGGAGTTCATAATCTACAATTACACATAAATGAGACATGATGGGTTTCTAAGGATGATTCAGATATAGACTACAAATTTAAAATTTCACTGTTTCTGGCAAAAACTAAATAAAATCCAATTCTATAATAATAACAGCATTGTATTATTAATGCAATATTAAAAACACAATTATCATATACACACACACACACAGACCTCTTCTGCTTCTCAGCAATGGCCAGTCGATCAGCATCAGGGTCATTCGCCAACACAACACTGGCCCCCTCCCTCTCTGCCACTGCAAACGACAGCGTCTGCAAAACACACACACACACACACACACACATTACACTTTTAACCAAAACACACCATCTATATAGGGCTGCACGTGATGTGAATGTTCAGAACATACCAGGACTCCCTCTCCCTCCTCAGGGTTGGGATATTTGACGGTGGGGAATTCGGGGTCTGGATCTTTCTGTTCCTCTACAGCATAGGGAGGGTGAAGGTCAAAGGCCTCGAAAGCTGACTGGACAAATGCATGGCCAACGCCGTGCACAGATGTATGCACAATTTTCACCTCTGAACTCTTGTTTATGTCCCTGTGAAGACAGAAGCTAGAGTCAAAATAACATTTTTTTTCTTTGAGTTTCCATGTGTCCATGTGTTTTGCTCATTTCAACTCTGTAGTGTTGTGTGTGTTTGTGTCCTAGTATGGCATCTCATAGCATTTCAAATGTAAAGCAGCTATGGAGCACCTGTGATGACAGTGTTTCTGGATGGCTTTGAAGTATTGTGTGTGGATGTCCTGGTAGGGATCTTTGAGCAGGGGGCTCTTCAGAGCCTCCTCTGTGTTCCAGGACTCAGGCCAGGGCTCCAGGTTCTCCTCTATGGCCTTGGAGATACCTTTGTCACGAGGAGACACAATCTGGGCTCCGTTCTCCCAGTACGCCTGAGACATTTGACAGCAGATAGAACAATAAATTAGGGCTGTAACTAACTATTATCTGCTGATTATGTTTTTTAATTTATTGATTAAAGGTTTTATTTATATAATGTCAAAATCTAAAATGCCCATCACAATTTCCCAGAGTCGAATGTGACGATTAACAGTCCTAAATCGAACTCAGTTCACTATATAAGACATATAAGACAAAGAAAACCAGGAAGCAGGAAATGTTTGGAATTTTTGCTGGGAAAATGTCTCAAACGATTAATCCATTCTCAATATAGTTGGCGATACATTTTCTGTTGATCAACTAATCGATTAATCAACCTATTGTTTCAGCTCTACACTGAACAAGATCTAACAAATAAAACACGGTCAGATCAGGCTGTAGAGCACTGTCAGTTCAAATAATCTTCAAATATGAATCAGGGTCAGAGGAAACAACTAATTAAATAACAAACAAACAAATAAATAAGTAAGTGAGTGAACCTTGTAGCCGTTGTCCTGTTTGGGGTTGTGAGAGGCAGTCACCATGATACCAGCACACAGACCCAGGTGGGAAACTGTGAAAGGCTGCAGGGAGCAGGAGAGAAATATATCACTTAATACACTTAGTGATCATACTTGACTATGTATAATATACTGTATACTGCAAGCACACAATGTGAGAAAAAAAACACAAAGACATGTTGGCAGATGTAAATATCAATACAATATCACAGCTGTCATTTCATTTATAGCAAGAGCCACAGTTAAATGCTTTCGCTCCAAGCTATCTTGAAATGGAGGTAATTATTAGTAATCGAGTGGCACTTCTGAAAAACATGTGTTACTGTGTGTGTGTAGATCACTTCAGTCTATAATTACTTTGAGAGACTCATTTTTTTCCATTTTCCTTTTTAATAGAAGCATAACCTTTGCTCTGCTGCCCACAGACCTTCTCTGCCATAAACCTGCTACTACTACTTCCTGACTATAAATATACTTCTTTACTATCGACTTTAGTGAATGTCTTCTTGCAGCAGGACATGCAAATCAGTGAAAATTTACACACTGTGTATTTGTCAGTGAAAAAAAGACGAAAATGAAGCGTCTTACTCAGTGTTCCCACAATTACACAAACAAAATGAGTAATGTAAAGTGAGAATGATGAAAGAGGCCAACGGTAATCCTGACTAATATTGGGTTTTTCATATTTTGCGGCTGTGGGCCTGTGGGTCATTCTGTGTTTGAAATTGCCAAAAAATAAGTTGCTGCACACATTCATGCCTGAAAAGTTGTGTTACCACTTTCAAATGGTGCCCCCTTTACAAGTTTTAAACCAAGTATAACCCGGTGAATCATATGTGCATTATGCAACCCCCTGTATACAAAGGGAAAGTGTACATTTTGAATGGAATTTGCCCTATAGCTTATGTCACCTGCTCCACTAGCAAACCTGTGTATTAAATCAGCTGTGACTGTCACTGTAATGTCAAAAAAAAAAACCCAAATGAGGAAATTACAGAAGTTCAAGTGATTACCACAAAGGGTGTAGGGGTGATGTCAGAGAAGAGGTGGACAGGAACCCCTTGGCTGATGAATACAGCTGCAGCCAGGCGGGCAAAGCGCTTGCTGCCGCCCCCGCTGGGAGGGTGGGCCCGGGCGTCGTAACCAATCACCACCCCTCGCTCCTTAAGGTTCCCAAAACTCTCCTCCAGGTAGCGACAGAAACCCTGTCAGGGGGAGAAGAAGAAGAAGAGGAAGTGTTTAACGTGCAGTGGAGGACATTTTGCAACTTCAACAGGAAGTCGGTGAGAAAGGTAGATGCAGTAGATCCTACAATGAAGGGTAACAAGGTGGCATGTGGCATGTGAGCTATGCAGTCATCGACCACGAGAGTCTCGACCGCTTCAAACAGCAGAGAACAAGAATCAATAATATGTGTGTCTGGCTTTGCATGTGACTCGAAGCTTAATGCGCGGTGGCAGTTTATCTGTTTGCCAACCTGTGTGGTCTGGATGATAGTGAGGTCATTCATACAAGATATGCCAGGACCCATGGCTGCTCTCAGACCTGCTGTACCAAACTCCATCCTGGAGGAGAAACATTTCTTCAGAGCCTCCACCGCTCCTTCTTTCAGCAGGTCCTGCACCATTGACACTGTTTTGGGGTTCTGGGGAAGAAAAACATGCCGACATTTTGTTATACACAGGAATCAAATCCATATTGATTGTCTACAGGTATCTTCATCAACTACGGTGCATTTTGTTGTGAATGAACGACACAACAACAACATTTTAATGTTGAATTCAAGAATTAGTCTGGTTACAAATGGCAACCATAAATACAGCAAGAGGTTCTATATGATGCTTCCTATTCAAATGGGCCGCTGAACAAGCAGCTCTAATGCAATTATCTTGAGACTAATGAACCAGGGTCCCTTTTCCAATGTGACCTGATTAGTGGCATCCCATGTCTCTTTAAGGCCATGAATGACTCTGTTTGTGTTGGTCAGATGGCCGGATGCATGTTAAGCTGATGCAGAGACTCTAATTCATCCAGACTTGATTATTGTAATGTTTTATCTCTCTCTCTCAGGACAGCAGGGAGGGAAAGGAAATGTGGCATATGAAGCTTTTATATTTCTTTAATGTATTTACAGCACAAAATACTAGGACTTTCCTCCATCATAAACCAATACTCTGAGAAGATAATGCTTTATTTTAATATTTTCCTAGGAAGTTTACTGGAAAGATGTGATTTGGTAGTAATTTTAGGGGAAACAGGAAACTTTCCTTGAAGAACTGCTCCATTTGAACCCAAGTAAGTATTCATTCATTATGTATGCATTATGTATTACTGGAGACTTTATTCTCTGCATATGTTGAATTGTTTGCTTGCATGTAGACAAATATGACATTTTGCATCTTCAACTGAACTCATTAAAATACTATCTAGAATAAACTAGAAATTCATTTACATTAATTATTGGATTGCAAGGGGACCAAGTGAACACTGTCTCTATTTACCCATCAAATTATTTCCAAGATTTGTTTATTTTAATTATTAAGAAAGACCTGTAAAATAAAGCATTATCAGAGCATTGACCAGGAGCAAATTACGGAAGACCAGTTATGTAGATCATTTCACTCACACGGTACCTAATGCCACATTAGTGCCATTTCCAGTGACAGTGCTGTTTGAAGTTATTACTTCCTGGTTGTCCTAATGTTATAATAAATCCTACATTATTCCTACATAGAGTTCACGCTACACACTGTTATATTCGTATGGCATCTTAATAATCACTGGAAGTCATGGTTTGACTTAACACTGAATCACTTGCGTAATGCCGGGTAACAGTTCATGTATTTGGCTGACAACCTACAGTTACAGGACAGTGGAGCCACGGCACATTAAGCTAGCTCGCTAGCTAGCTGTCAGCTTACCTTGTCATACTGCAGCCACTGCCTGACAGCCTGGTCCAGCTTGGTGTCACCGGTTGTGAACGAATCGTTATCCATTTCCCTTCTTTGCCCGAGTCAAGACACAGTCCAGCTCACTAACTATGGTTGTACGGGGTGAATACGCTCACCCTGACGCCTTTTCCAGACCAAAACCGAAAATGCTGCAGTAGATGTGACCACTTGGCCGTCCACGACGCAAGGCGGAGCGACGTGATGCGTCACGAGTTTCTCATCTGTTGCCTTCACGGTTCGCCGCAAATGTGGTAATTACTAAGAATGACGGTTTCGCTGACTGTTTTAACAAGTGGAAAGCGAAACTGTGAGAGTGGAATTTTTTAGTGTGACTGGAAAAATAATTAAGTACATAACAGCCAGTATGACGGAGATTTTTAAAGCCTAGGTGAGTACAATAACATCTTGCAGTGGTGTACTTTATTAGGTCCATTTTATGCTACTTGATACTTCTACTTTAACACATTTAGAGTAAAATATTGCAGTACTTGATAGCTGTACCTCTAACTGATACATAGATACTAAAATTCTGCTAACACTCAATGCACCACTGATAAATAATCCATTAATATATTATATAATAATATAACTCTAGGAAAGGGTCTGTACTGTCAAATGAGTTGGGCTTTTATACTTTTAAAGTATAAAAAAATGCTGATAATACTATTATACTTTTACTTAGGTAAAGTTTTGAATGCAGGACTTTTACTTGTAATTGTATATCTTAACTTGGGTAAAATATTTAAGGACTTCGTTCTTACAATACTGCTTGAATGAGAAAGATTTTAGGCAGTGCAGAACATGTAACACAGAATGTGTCAACATGTAATTAGTTGTATTTTTACTTTTAATGGATGTTCAACATTCTTAATATATTTAATATACATCAAATGTGTGGCTCAACTGTGCGAGCATCACCTCATCATTCTTCTCAGTTGTAGTTAGGAATGAAAGCAATGATTGTTAATAATGCTGCAAAATCTTTGTGGAGTTGACTAATGACTCACATACCTTACGACTATACAGGTATCACATCACAAGACATCTAGGGCATGGAACCAAATGATTTTAATGGATCATCTACATAAATTACATGATTATGTAACAGTTTAAAGTTATTGAATAAACCAGTGTGAACAGGTCTTAGATGAAGCATGCAACTGACGCAACTGATTTCTCTTCCTGAATCACAGAACTAATAAGTCAGACAGCAGATTCCAGTTTCCCAGAGACTTCAGGTAGCCAGTGTTCATGTTATCAAGGAACCGTCTCACACTCTTTCATGTTATGTTATTAAGATTACATCATGTTATAACCATAACAAATAAAAACATGTACACCTGAATTTAAATAGTGGATGGTTAAAAGTTAATACTGTCAGGGCTGCATGTCAGTGATGCATTCTATCCAGATCACAAAAGAACTGGTGAAGTGACTATCTGCAGATTTGCATCAAACATTTGTAATAGAAGTATTTACAGTATGTTCATATATTTAGATCATTTACAAATGAATGTGCGTGAGTGTTATAGAAAAAAGGCATCCCTTCAGTCCTAAATGGGAAAAGCGACCATTTCCAAGAGTATTTAAAAAACACATCATCCTTTGGTTCCAACTGCAAACAGCAGCAACAACTTTAAATGTGTTCAGAGCAGAGGCACTGGGAAATTATCTTACTGTTCTTCAAAGAGCAGAGTCGGTTTTTAATTCAAAATTTGCAATGTGCAGAAACTAATGTTAAAGAAATTAAAGAATATGATAGCAATGACATTAGTAGACCTATTTTAGACATTACTTAAACAATCTACTGAAACATTGTAGGTCAATGCAACTAAACATCCTGTTGTTTAATTGAGAATGCTCCCAACTGTGAAAATAATTACTGAACCGACTGTATGAACTCTTAACTGGGTTCTCGTACAACATTGTCCATCTCCAAATGGATTTGGATGTGAAAATGTCATGAAGTGATGCCACTGTTTGAGTAGGGGCTGTAATTCTCACACTGACCACAAGGTGAAACTGTGAAAAAGTATGAAACACAGTAGGCCTTTTTCACAACACATTTTGACTTGTGAGCCAGCATACACAATACCAGGACCCTGTAACTGAAGCAGATACATTCAGCCATTCGTTTCATTATTTACACCTGTGCTTTTCCTACTGTGACATATCAGAACGTGAAAAAAGGCCTATGAACCCCCTAAAGCAGCACTGGCGACTTTAACTGGTTTGCAGCAAGACCTGAGTCAACAAGATGTCTGACACGTCCCTAAATATCATGAAGACATACGATAGGTACTGGTCATGAAGATCACAGCCCTGACAGCCCCTGACACCCACACCTCACACAAACTGATGCTATCTGCTGCGTTTCCTCTGTTTGATGATAAACAGGTTCTCATCCGTTGGGTACATCTGGGCGGCAAGTTTTTTGTCAGCAATCCCGTGGGCTCGATTTCTCCTCCTTCTCTTCTTCTCTCCTTTGGCTTGCGTTGACCCCTGCATCTCTCCAGTCACAGTCCAAAAGAGACGGCCTGGTCTGCTGTCTCTGTGTCCTTCTGGTGGCCCTGAAGGAGCTTGCTTCGTTCTCTTCATCCTGTTCCTCTTCTTCTTCTTCTCTGTGTTTTCTCCTTTGCCTCCGCCTCTGGGAAAGTCATCTGCTTCATCAAAAATTAGTTTAGTTGGTAGGTCTCTCGAGGTGGGCACTGGCCTCTTGGGTTTCCATGGTTTCACACTGCCAGTGCTTTCCTGTTGTTTGTACTTATTGTACTTATTTGTTTTAGGAGCTGAGGCCCTAAAGTCATTGTCGTCATTAAAAAAGATGTGACTTGGGCTGGGTTTGTGGTTGTTGGAGCTTTGGTGAGGTGTATGGTTAGGCTGGTGGTTGTTTTTGTGATAGCTGATTTTCTGTTTTTTCTTTGGCGGTCCTGGAGTGAGAGGGGTCTGAGAACTGGCAGGGAAAAGGCCACTTTTCTTCAGTTCTGGGGAAAACAGAAACAAAAAGGCTTTAATGACTTATTTAATCTTTTTCTCTCATGCAAGAATATGGCCACAGCACAGGCAAAGTCAGGTTACACAAAAGCTGTGTCGACATTTAACCCAAGTCAGGCAATGTTGTATCTCTGCAAATAGCTACAATCATAATACCATAGGAGTGTTAACCATACTCAGACTTACCTTTAACCTTCAACTTTATCCTGTGATGTCTGCGGTTGATGTCCTCCACAGTGTCGTAGTGGTTGATGAACGGGGTGCTGGGATACATCCCATTGAACATCCTCTTCCGCGTACACGCCTGAGGAAAGCACACAAGTGCATGACAGCATGTGCACGCACACACAAAAATCACATAAAAACAAGACAAAAAAAGATCAATGATGTGTGGCATCTTATTTAAACAAAAGTGGACAGAAACTGAAACTACAAGGGCGACACAGAGGTTAAGGCGTAATAGATGAAACTGGATACAAAACACATTGTTTGCTCCAAACAGCTCTTTTATCGCATTCAAAAACAAGGACAACCTTTGAGAAATTTGGTGTGTGGTAAGATTTCAACTACTTCTGATTTGTAGTGCAAGAGTAAATAAACTTTTCAACCTATTTAATACTTTGAATAGTGCCTGCAAATGTTCTTATGCCATCGTTCTGGGCTTTATGTTAGCCTAGAGATCAGGAAAAAAAAAGCAAGCTAAATGGTAAATACCTACACATGTAATATTGAGTGAGCTACTCACATGTCCAAAGTGTCCTTTCCTGGAGCAGTTGTAGCAGTAGGCAGGGGTTCGACCCTGGTCTTCTCCCCGCTGCTTTACAGGAGTGCCTGTCTTAGTCTAAGTACAGACAGAGAAAATGAAAGGAGCTTGTTACAAACCAATGTTTTTAAATTAAATAATTTTCTCTCTATAAAAAAAACGGGTGGTTTAACCTTCTGTTGTCTCCCATTCTCCCTCTTCTCTGCCATCATTCCCATGCTCTCTATTGATACGAGCTGCCGTGTATTGTACGGTGAATATGGGCATTGATATAAACCAGTGATTACCGGGGCTATAGTTAGAGGCCTGTAATGACCCTGTATGATAAGTAACCGTCTGTGTGTGTGTGTGTGTGTGTGTGTGTGTGTGTGTGTGTGTGTGTGTGTGTGTTGGACACAGAGTCCCGTCCCCTATGGGCCAGTGTTCTGAAAGCCTTCCATGCTCCAGCGCCCACAGCAAATATACACTGATAAAGAGAGAGAGAGGAGACACAGGCACATAGCATTTACTGCTAATGTTACACACACACACACACACACACACACACCTAATGCCATTCTCTAAAACACACAAACACACACATACACACACACTCATGTAAGGTGCCCCCTCCTTCCTCTCTCAACCCTGATTCCGAGATAACAAATGATTTGTGCCCCACGTCATTTCTTAAACATAGCTTAGCTAACCTCCCCTCCTTTTCTTCTCCTCTGCCTTCCTCCTGCTTCCCTCTCTCCTCCGTACACACCCCTCCATCCCCACATCTACCCCATCACACTTGTTTTTTTCCCCCCTCTCTCTCTTTTCCGCTTGAGTAGTTTTGCGGCAGAAAGGATGAATGCTATTAGAGCGTCGCGTCATTATCGGGTCAGGCCGGCCGGGCCCATCTCCATCACAAAGGCCAGGAGATCACAGACCTCTTGCGAGCATGCACGCGCACACACACACACACACACACGTGCACCCTAAGGAGATCACAGTCCCCGTCTCAAGCCCCCCGACTCCCACCCTTCCTGCCCCTCTTCCCATTCATCTTTCATGTAAATTGGCTATAGGTCTCCCTCTGTCTCTCCCTCCCTGACCTTGGGCTTGTGTTATCTCCACATACTCTGATCCAGCACATAGACAGAATGAATGAAAGCACGGGGGTGGGGGGTGGGGGGAATGAAATCCCCTCCTATTCTCCCATCAACCTGTGATAGTTGTCTGAAAACCTGGCGCGAATGTGCGTCTATATGCGTGTGCGTGTGAGGAGTTGTCTGCCTCATACAATATTAATTAACTGGATGAACCTTCATCCCTCTCTCATTCCTGCTCTCTGTTTTCATCCGGCGCTTCCTATCAGGGGCATCTAAATTGCTAACAGGGTGAGGGCCTGAGGGATCATATCAGTTTGGTGTCTTTCTCTTTCTTTCTCAGGGGTTTGGAGAGGAGTCCTAGAGAGTCTGGCTATGCGGTGAAAGCCAATATGACACAGGCATATTTTTAGATGTATTCATCTTGGGCATGGAATTCGAGGTTTAGCACTGACTCTGCACCAAACTAATATAAGTTATGCGTCTTTTCTTTGTAAAAGCCAGAGGTAACATTTTGTGGTCACGATGGAAATTAGCCTGACAAATCTAATCCAATAATTCTGCTTCACTCAGAATTGTGATGGTAGTATTTGTTTGGGTCTTCTAGCAACATGAACTGTTCCAACATCTGACTGGTTCTGATTTTCAAATTAGATAAACATGTTTCTCCTTAAATATCCACTGAAATCAGTTTCTGATTACATTTGAGAAGGTAAACTGGCTCTGCCATTGCAAAGACAAGCATTACGTTACTGTATATTTATAACACTTGATTTAAATAGTTGTTGACGCCATTAAGGAGCTTTGAAATGTATCGAGTCACGTCATCGTTTGAATGACTTGCTGATTGGTTTGGCTTCCAGGTGGATGTTTTATACAATTCAATTTGTGGTATTTTTTTCTTGTTTTGTGAATATTTGGAGAAGTGTGTTATGTGTATGCTGTTCATGACAGAAATAAAATAAAATCATATCTAATCTAATGAAAATGATCAATTACGTTTACACTTATCCCGCTTTCTCAAAAGGCCCCAACCTCTCCATTCATAAACTTGCTTGACAGACAATTCACAGCATTAAAACCGCCTGTCTGTGTTTAACTAACGGTCCTCTGAGTGCAGAGACAGCAGGAGAGATCTGAGGCTGATCCACTTCCTGCTGATATGACATGAAGAGCTTCTGGAGCTGTTCAGAGACACTTTGCCAGTCAGACAAAAAAAGAGGACTGAAGCTGGACGAGGACTGACGGTTTAGGATGTGTGTGTGTGTGTGTATATGTGTATAGGAGAGTGCTTGAGAAGGTCCTAAGGGCTTCGCTGTGTGGACACAGACAACCAGCCATCCGTGGCCTCTCATGCATGCACACACAGACACATGAGCGCTCTCTCTCTGTCTCTCTCTCTCTCACACACACACACAAACACCCGTGTTTTCCCACAGTTGTCCCAACACATACACTGTGTCTCTCTAAGCCCCGCTCTCCTCTGCTCCTTGCCTTAGCTGCTGGTGGCAAAGCCGTGATAATCCTTTGGCCAACACAAAGCTCAGACTGTTACAGACTACAATCTGAAGGAACACACACACACACACAGTTATCAAACACAATCCGAGAAGCAAACAGGCTTGTGTTTGTGTGTGTGTGTGTGTGTGTGTGTGTGTGTGTGTGTGTGTGTGTGTGTGTGTGTGTGTGTGAGGGGGTGGGATCTGAACAGTAACGGGTGTTGGGAGCGTGGGGGCCAGGGCCAGCGGTGCTGTTTTGCATATGTTATTACAGCAATGGGGAGAGGTTTGCATATGTTACTGGACCCACAGGGGACCAACTCTGCATGCTTTATCATAGGAAACAGCCTCACAACACAACACAAGACTACTGGGCTCATACCAAAACAAACAGACCCTTTGGAGCGTGTGTGTGTGTGTGTGTGTGTGTGTGCAACATGCCAGTATGCACATATTAGGTTAACTGGGGGGGTTAATTAGACAGTTGTGAAATGGCTATAAGGTGAACATCTTTTCAAGGAGAATAAAAACTACAGAACCATTAATCCACTTATTCTCATGTGGGAATTTTAACTATGCAATTTCCAACATTGTGAAGCATGTAATTCATTCACTCATGAACGGGAACAAGAAAATCAATCGTTCTTAGGAGGCTGTTTAAGGTGGAGGTGTGCATGTGTGCTGTTAGGGAGGCTATAGAGGAGGAAGAGGGTGGGTGGGTGGGGGTGGGGGGGGTCCTCCAAATAACCAGATGTGATTCCTGCCCCCTTTGTGTCTGCCAGTTCACAAAGACTCAGACCGAAGCCGTAACCCTGCGCCCTGCGAGGACTCACACTCACAGTGTAATTCCCAGAGGCTCTTCCTATCTCCTCCCGTCAGTCAGTCAATCAGTCTGAACACAATCAGTAGGAGTCCTGATTTTCTCTTTAGAGAGAGAAAATGCTCCTGGAATGTAATGATAATGTGATGCAGGGGTGAACGGCGGTGGGTTGCCACCTCTGGAGGACCCCCCTTCCCCCTTTTAGGGGCAGCCACTGGAGGTAATCTGGTCACACCGTGGAAGGCGGAACAGAGGATACAAGCTAATCTATTCAAATCTAGGTCTAAGTTATTCGATTTCTATTCTCAGCACTCGCTCCTGAGTTCAGAGGCTTTTTTCTATTGTTGCCAGTGTGAGGCCAGGTTTATGGAAATATATCATTCACTTTATTCCCAGCAATTAGACAGAGACAACACATATGTACATGAGAGACAGGGATTTAGATTTACTATATACAGATGGACTCTTATGCCCTGGTCAGGATGTTAAACCCTAATTTTACATCACAGCCAATAAATCACACACACACACACACAACAAAATCGACACCATGCAGCTAAGCGGAAAGGCACAAAGACCTGCAAAGCCTGCAAGACCTCTGATAACACCGCACCTGTGTGTGTGTGTGCGAGCATATGTGAGTGCATTTGTGTGTACATTCCCATGGTTTTGCATGTCCACTGAGTAGTGTATGTAAAGACACCTGTACCAAAAAAATTAACTCCCATTGAAGTGTCCCCGTCTTCCTGAGCAAATACAGTGAACTCTATATGCGAGGTTTGATAAAGATTTGTGGACATTTTTATGTTTTTATTTATTTTTATTTATTACTTAAATTCTCTTACTTACTGTTTTTATGATTGCTACAGTTTGTTACTTTTCTACTAAGCGATGATTTGTTATAGGGCTGAAACTAATTATTTTTTCCATCACTGGTTAATTAATCAATTAAGGAAATAATCTGCAGATTCATCGTTTGGTCTATTAAGTGTAAAAACAAAATTGTGAAAAATGCCCATTGCAATTTCAAAGCGCCCAGGGTAACATCTTCAAATGGCTTGTTTTGTCCGATTAACTGTTAAAAAACAAGATATTCACAAATACAGATATAAAACAGAGAAAAACTGAAAATAATCATATTCAAAAAACTGGTACCAGCAAATGTTTGGCACTGTTGCTTGAAAAGTGACTCAAATGATTAATCGATTATCAAAATAGTTGCTGAGTTTTAAAACGAATTGTTTCAGCTCTAGTTTATTTGTTTTTATTGTATTCTCCGTTCTTTTCTCTATTTTGAATCTGTTTTAACGTGTCTGTTTTTGTCATGCTGCCTGCAAGCCAAATTTCCCATGTGGGACATTAAAGAATGAACTGAACCGAATGTGTTTTTGAGGCAGATGTGAGGCTGTGAGAGTACAAAGATACTGCGTACAAGATAAGTGTTTGCATACCAATTAACTGACATTAACTGCCATACTCTGCACTGCACTGCACTTCTCCTGCGTGAACTGTGCTACCCCAAATGACTCGAACCTGCAGGACTTTACTTTCTTTGCCCTGATGGCTGCTAGACTGAAAACATACAAAAGCCATTTCCTTTTTTACAAAATGTACCCTCCGCTGCCTCCTGTGCCGTCAGTGTCTCAGTCTGAGGGGGGAATAAAGAGTTGAGAGCCCTTTGATGTGGCAGAGGTGAGAGTCTGTACCGTACAATGATGAGACAGCAAAAACAGCTCACTGAATAGATGTGGATTTAAAGGATTTTTACAGGGCACTGTTTGAATTGAGCACATTCGTGTAAGAGGAAGGAAAGAGAGAGAGGGAGAGGTCAGCCAGACAGAGGGAAGGACAGAAGAAGTGGAATAAAGGTCAAAACTTAAACCTGTGATTTCAAGTTCAGCAGCCAGAACAGAAGAGTTAAGAGCGGTATTGCTCTTTGAATTATGGGTTATTTGTGAGGTTTAACTATTAAAAATGCCTTTACTCATACAAGTGTGAGTGGATCTCAACAATAAATGTATCAGTCACCACAGACTGCCTAATGACAAACGTTGATATGAGAGTTTTATAACTTATCACTTATTTCTGTTTATATATATTACGTTGTGTTTGTTGACTATTTTGTTCTTTTTTTTCAGCTGCAGTCTTCTTTTTTGAGGTTTGTGTATTGGCTTTTGTTGTGTATGTACTACTAATGTATATTATTAAAATGATTGTATAATAATGTCACTTATACTAAAACACATACCCACACACAGCTGACTAATTTCAAATTCTTCTTTTATTCTACAAGACAGGTTTTTACCTGAGGAAGACCATTTGTGGTTGAAACGTTGTCATGTCCATGTAGAATAAAAGAAAGATTGGGAATAAGACAACAGTGTGTGCAGATAATTGCTACCCAGCACCGGCAAAGAAATTATGAATGTACATGCGCCTCCTGATTATTGATTTATACATATATAGCACATCACTTTAAATCCAGAGCTACTGCCACTTTAATAGTGTTGTTCTGAAGAGAGACAGAGGGATGAAACTTCATTAAATCAACACAAAAACCAATTAATTCAGTGAGCGCACTCCATTTCTCTTTCCAGTGTGAGACTGTAGCAGTTAACAAACCATATGAGCGTCCTGTGGTTGAACACTTTCCATGTATGCGCACAACAAACTCCACAACAAACAAATTCCACAAGGAGTAACTCTGAACCTCTCTTCACTGTGTGATCAGAGTGCAGTTCTCTGTTTGACCACTGAAGGGCACTCTAACACAGCATGCTGCAAAGGTCCTACAACAACCTCACCTGTGGCCGATTTCAGCTGCTGAAGTGAGGCTGGTTGAGGTCAGAAAAGATGCACTCTGTCATAATTATTAACTTGTATTTAACACAGTAAAACTGTTGGAAACAAACACTAATTCTTTCTAATAAAAGTCTGTAGTCAAACGTATCCAGAGAAGGACTATGCTTTGGGCTTAGTGACCTGACGGGGTCACTGGGGAGGAGAAGTATTTTCAGCTTCAGCTTAATGCACTGGCAGTTTTCACTTTGCCAGTTAAATCTAGATTATATGACACCAGAAATGTACTTAAAGCTACTTTTTTGTAGCTGCTCTCGTTCTGCAATTCACCAAGAACCATAACTAGTCAGCAGAGCACACAATGAACCTGGAACACAATGTACCAGACACATTAACAGATCGTCTCTACAAAGAACAGACATTTAACGATTAAATTTGATACATAACTAATATCACGTCAGTGAATATACAAATCGTTTCCTGTTGAGCGATATGGAGTTCCTTATATGAAATATTATCCCAAAATACAATAACTATTTGTCTAGGAGCAAAAACAAATCCAACTGCTCTATATACCCATGTCATAGAAGAAACAGAACAACCAATTACTAACCCTAATTTGTGGACAATATGATTCGAATACATAATTTTCACCTATAAAACACAACTTCAATATATTCAAAACATGTAAAAATTGCTTCAAATAATTTCTCTGTGATTCAAAATCTGAAAAATGTCAACAGTGCGCTACAGACACCACACTCTAATCCAGGGATATGTTTTGTGTTGATTCTTAAAATGGTAAATTATTTACACAATTGGGCCAAATACATATATGAACATATACATATAAACATGATAATGCGACATATCACTCTGAACATCTGGTATGTATTTCAGGTAATAAATCAAAGAATTGAAATGTCACCTCTACACGACAGAAAAGAAGAATTTCACTAAAACAATTTGAATATAAAAGTGATATATAACCTGCAGCAGAGTTCTAGGTGAACAACTGTTCCTTTAAAAGTAAGTAAAAATAAATGCAATATCAGACAAACAGTTTGCATAAGTGTTCAAGCTTTTACACCTATTTTTGAGTTTCATTATCTGAAGACGTACATTTCACACCATGATGGGTGTGTTAAGGTTTCGCATGACATTACAAAGGATTTAGACTCTTAGGTCTTCATTTATGTTGTGATACATAGTTCAACCAACAAAAGAGGAAAAAAAACAGAATTATAATTTTTATTTTTAAGCATATAATGCATTATGAGCTTTAATTTGACATGGACAAACTCAAGAGGTCTACTTTGTTAAAAAAAATTTTTTTTTTTTTTCTAAAGAAATTTGAATGTATTTTCTTTTTTGAAAAGAAGAGGATTTTAAGGGGCAAACCATCCTAACCTTGGGCTAACAAAGGCATGTGTGAATACAGCAAAGAAAGGTACAACATACTAAATGAAAAGGGAGAAAAAAGGGCAGTCAAGTGAGAAAGAGGGACACCAAATGGAGTTTAAGGAGAGGAGTTAAAACGGCTTAATTTCTGTGTTGAACAAAAAGGTCACAGACTGTTTTTTTTTTTTCATGGGCACCCCGAGAGACACAGACACACACACACACCTGTCCCTGAGGAGAAGATCAATACACACACACACTGACACCACCGTGAGGAGAGAATCCGCTCGATACACACACACATATATACACCACCGTGGGCAATAGAACCGATCAATAAACACACACGTACAGGTGTCACCACTACTATCTAAAGAGAAGCCAATCAATGCTCACACACTGATATACCTGTACCAATCAGCTGCTGTGTGCTCACATTGGCTCTCTCTGCTCACTCTCTTTCACCCTGTTTAATACACTCACCCCTCCTCGTTTCTCTCTCTCTCTCCTCTCATCCTTCTGAATCTTTTACAACAACACACCTCTCTCTCCCCCTCTCCAGCTATCTCCGTCTCCCCCTCTCTGTCTCTGGTCCACACAGAGTACATTTCTCCTATGCAGGTGAATCATGCTGAATCTAATCTCGCTCCGGTACACCACATACAGCAAGCAAAACACATAACCAAAAAGGCACATGGAAGTTAATTATTGATTAGGATTTGATCCACGTTGACAGTTTTAAAAATTCAAAGGAGGAAAATTGACACATATATCCTTGCTGGTTAAAGAGAGAACTTGCACTTCCTGCAGCAGCCATAGGGTGGCGCTCTGGTCTTAACCCAGCACAGCAGGGTCCTGACAACACTAACAGGAGGAAAAAGTCACTGTGACTTGTGTGTGTGTGTTGTATGCATAAAATCACACATTTATGCGTGATCTTTACATGCATTAATGCAGCCTGTGTAAGGACAGCAGGTCGCGATCGTTCTCCCTCCATTGTACTCCTGCTTTCTTCTCCCCATTTTCCTGTCTTCCATTTCTGTTTTTCTCCCTGTCTGTCCTCAGTGTTTGAACCCAAACCTCGTCTTTTTTCTCTTTCCTGTGTTGTTGGCTGGTAATGATGAAAGTGGTTCTGTTTGGCTTTCCGAAAACACCAAAAATACAGTGTGTGGCATACTGAATTTCTTTTCTTTTCTTCTTTTTTTTTTTTTGCCTTTTATCAAGCAAAAATGCCAATCATTTGCTGGTTTCAGCCTCAGAATTTGCTGCTTTTCTCAGTTTTATTTCATTGTAAATTGAATACCTTTGGGCTGTTTGTTGGACAACACAACCAATCTGCAAAAGTCACCATGGGCATTGGGAACTTGAGATGGGCATTTTACCTCTAATTTCTGACATTTTATGGGCAAAACAATTAATCTTAAATATTAAAGCCTTATGCTACATTTCTGTGTCAGTTTATCTCTTTGGTGTATTTTTGAATACCTGTTATTGATTGGCTTAACATAGACAACGTGACATTACTCTCATTTTCAATGCTGCTTCAATGGTGTTTAAGAACAGAACAGAAACATTTTCAGCTAACATCTAAATCTAAAACACCAACAATTCATATAGTATTTTGGCATCACTCACTCAGACTCAAAGAGCCATGGCTTCTCTCTACAATCTCCATTTTGCACTGACAATGAATAATCAGTAGAGATCCAAAGCAGCAGGCAAGATGCAATGCGATCTGTGTAGGAGGTGCAGGCGAGATCATAGCCATGCTCCGATAACAAAAGTGACTCAACCATAAACCCCTCTTAGACTGAAAGTAGCAGGTTCACACCTGTTCTCTTGGGCTTGTTCAAAGGCATTCTGGGAAAGGAAGGAAAACGCTAACAGAAACACAAGTCGCTGAGGTTGCCTGGTAGAAATATGTACATCAAAAAATGACACATTCTCATCCCCCAAAAAACAGCAAGAATGCATTAAACACCACACTGATGATATTTTAGAGTATTTGGGGGATTTTTATCACATTCTGTATGAACAGTAGTTAGTGAGAAAGATAAGAAAAACAAAGATGGAAGGAGCGACCCCACGCTGTAAAGCTGTATGTAAAAAAGAAAGAAGTAAAACCAGGGTGTCTGTGGGCGTGTGTGTGGGTGAGTGAAAGAGAAAGACAGACTGAGAAAGAGTTGTGGAAGAGAACCTGTTCTTCCAAGCAAATCTTTGAGTAAATATCACTGTTGTGTAAAATGTCTTCAAAACCATATGACACAGGCAAAATAAAAATGTTGTGGATAGCTTTTTACTCCATTTACTTCTCTATATATATTTGTAGAAGTGTGTGTGTGTGTGTGTGTGTGTGTGTGTGTGTGTGTCTGTTTTGTGTGTCCATGTGTGTCAGTATCTTACTTTCTCAGTAAATACCCCAGGGCTTTGTGGTCTATACTGTGTGGTTTGGAGGAGTTTGTTAGTTGAGGGCCAGGTGCAGGCAGACAACACATACACTCACGGAAGATAAACGGACCCAGCACACACACACACACACACACACACACACACACACACACACACACACATGAAGGATAAATGGACCCAGTAGCAGGGAGGTCTGACAGAATGCCTTTTCACACCTGGCTGAGCCCAGCGGAAGGTGACAGAGTCACATCTCCCAAAGCACACACACACACACACATGAAAGCACACACACATTCCCACGCACGCGCACACACACACACACACACACACACACACACACACAAACACCTTCTCACATTGGGGAGTTCAGGGTCATAAGCAGCATCATGAATAAAATGAGGCTGTCTTAAACAGAAGGAGCCCTGTGTATGCATGTGTGTAAGTGTGTTTGCGCGTGTGAGTGTGTGTTGGTGTCTTTGCGGGACCCTAACCCCCATGCCAGTTTGGATCTGTAACGACCTTCTGTTCCCAGTGCTTAAATGGCTTAAATACTTCAATTAGACCTGGGTCACAATCCTCCACCCGTTAAAGCATGCCGTCACACACAAACACACACACGGAAACACACCAAAAAAAAGGTTTCATCATCTTGCAGGGCGACCAAAGAATCTTTCCGCTGCTCTTTCATCAGCATCTTCTCCTCTCGTCTGTGGTTCAAAGTGAAACTCTACAGTAAAACATATAGCATCCCCCGCCACCACGTGAGTAACAATTAAACTTAAACTCCCATCCTCTCTGCCAGCATCTCCCCTGGAACTTCTCTGTCCTACTCCCTCCTCCTCCTCCTTCCTTCCTTCCTTCCTCCTCCTCCTCCTCCCTCTTCCTCTCCCGCCGTGCTACCCTAGCGCTAACGATGCTGCCTTTTCATTAGACAGCCCCTGCTAATTAATCTCCATAGAGGAGAGTGACAGACCTCCCCCAACACACACACACAAAGTGCACGGCAAGATATATGCAAACACACACTCTTCTTCCCTCTCTCTCACTCCCTCGTCCCGAGTGGCGTTGGCAGCCCATTTCATGCTTTATCACGTCTTTTAATTGACAAACAAGCTGCTCTTTTCTCTTAGGCTGAGGTCTATATCACCCCCTCGCTCAGATGCACACACACACACACACACACACACACACACACACACACACACAAGGAGCCAAGAAAACTAGTTATCTTTTCAGATTTCGGATAAACACACACACACACAAATAAGCAAATGCATCCCCGCTGACATATGGCCCATGTGACTGTCACACAGTTTTCTACTCTTTGACACATTGTTTCTGCGCGCGCGCGCACACACACACACACACACACACACACACACAGACGTCACATGTGCATTTAGGTTGAAGATGAAGCCCAAAAAATAAAAAATAAATTAATTAAATTAGAGGTTCCCATCACTCTTGGCACTTTCTTAATCTTCTGAGATGTTTTTTTCCGCCATGGTTCACTCATCTGCTACAGGGCAAGGTCAATACCAATCACAACTGACTTATTGATTTTGAGTGATCGTTTGACACCTTTGCCTTTACGATGCTCATGAAAAATACTTTCTTTCCAGTGGCTTTTGGAACATCCAAACGCTAAACTACAAATGATCTGGTTCTTGTGAAGGCTTTATCATATTGCTCAAATCACTGTCTGGTTGATTTTGACAGACATTGAAAGACACTACATAAAGCATAAGGAGAGAGTGAGGTAAGGGTCATCCCCTGAGACCCTGATGTTATAAACTGTTAGAGTTTGGTTTGATAAATGAAGCCTATATATCCATTAACGTCCACAATCAAGTTTTTCAACAACATATTCTGTAAATGAAAACACTGAGTGAATAATTAAAGTCTCGCAACGTTGTACTCTTTCTAAATTAATTAAAGAAAAAGGGAGCGTTGCGAGTTCTTGTGAAACAGATCATATTTATTTTTTGGACTAAAAAGATGTGCGTGTGTTTTACACACTGAATAATAAAAGTCTCCCATGCAAGGTAATTTTCCAGAAGAGTTCAGTTAATTCATCGGTATTGTTGGTACAGTAACATTTAAAATATTTCTATTCTGATGAGGCACACCTCTGCATGAAAAAGATTTAAGAAGTGTCACCGGCTGTAAGTGGGGCAGGGTGAGTGTGCTGCTGGCTTAGTCACTCCCTCCACCACCACCACCACCTTTTTCTTTTACATTTCTCTGCTTTTAATTGGGACTCTGAGCAGAACTACTACGTTCACTGGGATTTTGCCAAATTTGACACAGGTTGAGTAAAAACTGCACTCTACATACTTAAAACGAGGACTATTTTTAACATAGTTTTAGGGAAAACTTCATGGTATGTAAAACACGTGTATCATTTGCTACTAACTCCTCCTGTCCAATCAGTGGCACCTACAAAAGGCCAAAAGGCAGAGACTCCCCACACCACTTTGTTTGTTTGCTCCTTGTTTTGTTTTTAATTCATATTTACTATTTATATATCACTATTTTATTATGTTGCCTTTTTTGTTTTGAGGAAGGTGGAGAGGAGGTGCTAGTCTCTGGTGGGTGTATGCTGTACAGTGTTGTTGGCCTTGAGCCCGGCACGCCTCACAGAAGAAAAGGCATAAAGAGAGTTTCTGGTAGGT
Organism: Macquaria ambigua; assembly: GCA_008360985.2. NCBI lineage: Eukaryota > Metazoa > Chordata > Actinopteri > Centrarchiformes > Percichthyidae > Macquaria > Macquaria ambigua. The sequence goes on along the minus strand of VMKM01000596.1, from coordinate 73,385 downwards.
AGGGACTGGGGTTTACTATTGATAACACTTTTGTCTAAAAGATGGCTTTGTGTTGTCAGGAGAGACAGTAGCCAATTTTAGCTGCTGCGTCCACAATTCGACAGCTCGGGATTTTGCGGCTTTGTTAGCGCTGTAGTTCATACTGAAGTTGTCTTTGTGTATGAGCTTTGTGTTGTAGCTAGGTTTTCCTTTTTGTTGTATGTATCTTAGATCGTTGAGTTTTAGGAAACCTACTTGTGTGTTGCTTTTGGTGTTAAGCGCTTTTGTTACATCAGTTTGTAGTTCGTGGTAGCTGGAGTTTTTGTATAGAGAGAGCATTGAGTTTGCCGCTTTGTGTAGTTAAATGCTACGTTGCTCAGACACTTTTTTTTGTTCTTGAATGTTACTTTTGCCAACAAGCTTGTTCTTAAATTGACAGGCCTTTAAGCTTTCTGTACCCTGAGTATGTATACTGTGAAGTTTGGATGTGCGGAGGACTTTTTTGCTGAACCTTGTGAGGAGCTTCTATGCAAGGATCAGTTGCTGAAAGTTGCCTCTAGTTATAAAATTTAAATCACTAGCAGTGATAGGCAACTTAAAGAAAGCATTAAGGAAGCTCTTCAGGCTATTTTGATTAAAAAAGGGGTACTTCCTGGTAAGACGGAAGAAGGAACTCCTGAAGAGACATCACCTGTTACAACCCCATCCCTGTTACAACCTCCCTCAAGTGAGATTGAGCTGAGGTTTGGGGAGTTGCAATTAGAGAAAGGCAGCTACTGTTAGAGGAGAAGCATTTACAATTGGAGCTCAGACAAGAGGCTGCATCCTCCCCAGATTCAGCATTTGATGTCAGTAAATACGTGAAAATGGTTCCACGCTTTTTGGAGGAGGATGTTGAAAAATGTTGGCCTCTGTGTTCTTGTTGGTAACACACATATTCTTCTTTGTCACTTCAGCAGAGCTCAGATTTTGAAGTTAGAAGCCAATGCATATGTTCAACCAAAACACAAGGACCTTTTATTGGTCTCTTCATTTTGTAGGACACGGTATTTATAAACTACATCCCCATCTAGCATCTGCGTCAGCAGACATATCCCCTGATCAAGCCTGCTGATGAAAACATAAAGAAGTGTAGCAGCGCTCAGGTGAAAGTGTAAACAGCGCTGGTGTGGAGTTTGCTGGCAGTGTTGGTTTTGTGGTAAGATACTCACTGTGATGTGATACTGTCTCCAGATCTCTGGACAAGCCTGAGGAGAGAAAAAAAAACACTTGATATGGTCATCAAATATACAGACGGACATACGCACATACACACTTTTATAGAGCACATAAAGGGAATAAAGCAGATTAAAAAGAGAGGAATGAAAATGTCCAAACCTGCAGCTTGTATATGTATCTCTTAATTGTGAGTGGGATAGTAAAGTCCACAATAAGGAAGAAACATTTAGGCAGATGCTGACTAACAGAGAAAAGAGGACTGACAGAGGACCAAAAGGAACTGACAAGCAGGCCATGTTGTTTGCCTGCCTGACTCTTCCTCTGTCTCTCACTAAACCTTTACCACCCTGATTTCTCAGCAATAGCCTGTTCCCCTTCCATGTGTCTCTCTGTAGTCAGTCACTCAAACAGTCAGTAAGTAAGGCAGTCAGTCGTTTTGTCCCGGTGTGGCTAAAGCATTATCTCCGGGGCTTCGCCACGCTGTTCCTTAAGCGTTCCGACATCCTTTCCCTACCGCCGCCACTTCCCACTGGGAAATTGAAAATGCCGCAGTCGCCGCAGGCAACAAGATTTATCTACTTACACACCTACTGAGTGAGACAGACAGAGAGAGAATGAGGGAGAAGGAGAGGAAGATTTAAGCCTCTTCTGTGAAGAAGGCTATGTTTAGTTTTCTCTTGCATACACTATACAAGTTCTTATACAAATTTGCATGATATGCAAATTCTTGTCACATTAAAAAGTGACTATTTGGCCCAAAGTGCTTGTTCAAATCCCGATCTTTAAAGCAGCCTGTAAAGAACGCTACGCACTTTTCCTGGCTTAATCTTAGCTGTTTAGATTTGAACACAGAGACGGACAAATATGAATTTCGATAGCTGCATCTTCCTCCACCTCTCATCTAGCTTTCTTTTCTTCAACCACCCCCCCCCCCCCACCACACCCACACCCTCCCGTTTGCTCTCTCCCTCCAGACCGCCGGGGTAGTGTGTTGTTGTTGAGGGCGACAGGCGAGGCGAGCGACACACTCGCGCTCCGTCAACCGTCTGTCTTTAATGAGAGACACAGAAAGGCCCAGGGGACAGAGACCTGACTCTCTTTCTCTCTCAAACACACACACTAACACATACAGTATAATTTGTGTGAGTGTACGGGGAAAAAAAAGTTCCAAGGAAAGGGTAATTACAATACCACACAACTTTGCACCTTTGTTTGCTGTTGAAAACAATATGCAAAAGAGAGAGGAGGAACAAGAACGTGAGGATCCGGAGGAAGAGGGGAGAGAGAATGGATGAGAAAGAGAGAGAGAAAATGGGCGGTGTGTGTCCTGGTCTCCCCTCTCCCTCTGGTGTTCACCTGGTTACTCATCCATTACACAGAGCACAGTACATGACTGACTGACTGGCAGAGAGAGAGAGAGAGAGAGAGAGAGAGAGAGAGAGAGAGAGAGAGAGAGAGAGAGAGAGAGGTGGGGGAGACACAGGCAGGCTCGTACATGCACACAGGGTTTTCCATTCTATGGCATTAGTGTAAATGGGCAAGGTAATGAACGTTGCGGTGGGATAATTGTCATTGATGGTCATTAGATTCACCCTTCAGTGGCAACACACACACAACACACACACACACACACACACACACACACACACACACACACACACACACACACACACACACACACACACACACAGCTGGAATATGCAGCATGGCAGAGACATAACTAAGCTGTAATTGCTGAAGTGTATCAATTAATGTGAACAGCAGCGTGTGCTGACCCCTGGTCACTCATTATTACGGAGAGAGAAAGTGGGGAAGAGAGGGGGCGGGGGGGGAGAGGGGGAAAAAAAGAGGGAGAAAGGGGGAGGGAAAGAGGGGGTAATGAAGAGGAAATAAAAGTAGGGTGCATACAGCATAAAAGGTGGTTGGTGCTTCATCATGTTTACATTAAGCACTAATTGTTCTTACTACAAGACAAAGCCCCCCCACACACACATTATCTGTGCTCGCTCATACCGTAGCATAGAGTTGATTGAATTGAAAGCTTTCTTGTTCCTACAACACTTCATTCCCTTCCTTTTACTATATACAGTATGTCTTCATATCTTCATTGTCTATTTGCTTTTAGTATTGATTTATATTCAGGTCCTGTGATGACTTGTATTTCCAGGGGTTTCCTATGCATGTGTTCAACTACATTACCCAGGTGCAACTGCATGACATAGCGCAGGTGTCTATTTGGTCCTGTGTCTATTAGATCATATGGCCAAAAGTATGGGGACACACACTTTTGTGTACTTTTGGTCTCAGGCTGTTCTACATGGTTTGAGTTTGGCCCCTTATTTCCAATTATGGGAAATCTCAATGCTACAACCTACAATGTATCTTAGATAACAATGCGCTTCCAACCTCGTGACCACATTTTGGGAAGGCCCTTTCCTATCTCAACATGACGATGTGCACGCACAAATCACGGTACATAAAAAAAATGTTTTTCCGAGTCTGGTGTTGAGGAGGTTGGCTGGTCTGCACAGAGCCCTGAGCACAACTCCATCCAACACCTGGCCTCAACAATCAAGTATGGGTGTGACGTTTGAGGGGCCAAATACTTTTGGCCATGTGGGGCCCTGGGGTTTGCCCTGATGAAGGTAAGTCTGGCTTTTGTTCTACATGCCTGCACTGAACTCAAATGTGCAGTCTTCTTCTCTTATTTGAATTCAAACATAATGATAAAACAGGATGCTATACTCACGTCAAAGAAGTGCCCCGTCATGCTGCAGCGGTGGCACTGTTTGTGCCAGTACGCTCTCTCGCTGCAGGAACCGTAGAGGTGCCCAGGCAGGCCGCAGTTGTTGCAGTGCTTATTGGGACATTCACTGACCAGGTGGCCTGGGGTGCCACAAAGGAAGCAGGACGACAACTTCTGCACACACACACACACACGCACATAACACAGTTAGCAGTTTTACGTACTTGTGCTCATCAGTGTGAACAAGCTGTACGTTACTGTGCACTGAGTGGAACTGACTTTGGGCTCAGGGCAGTTCTTGGAGAGATGTCCGGTCTTGTTGCAGTTTCTACACTGGACGTTCTTGCTAGTATAGTATCTGTTTGACAGCCGCTGCACCGCCATCCTGGCACTCTTGTCTTTGTTATAGATCTGAGCCTGAAACACACACAGTCAAAACATCACTTACATCATGTTGGAGGTGAGACTTAGTAGATTAACCTGGTTTTGTTTATTTTTGACAAAAAATAGGTTCATGCTGTGAGATAAGAGTGTATCATGCCCTCTAATTACAGCAAAATATTGTCTTTAGAAATCAAACATTACTTCTTACATATTACTTTGGCTTATGTCCTAATAGAACCAGTCCTAATTAACCAAACATGTACACTGTGCACAATGCATCAGGATATAGCTACTATTTGCCACCTACCTCCATGTCCTTGTCAGAAACCAACCAGCTGCCCGCTTCTTCTTCAACATCTGGCAGGAGAGAAAAATGTATATTAAAATACTGCTAAAGCTAATTTAATTGCTTAAGTTTAGGATTTTGAATAGCATACACTCATTCATGCATTGCAATTTTAAGTACAGTTAATTTACCCAATATGTGATATTGATCGCAGTCTTACAAGCAAACATTATTATGTTATTTTTCTGTAGTTTTTATGTTTGGCAAGATGCAGCTTTCTTGAAAAATAAATCTTTAGGCTAAATGATTCCTATTAACCACACACAAAAATACAATAAAAAACATGAACAGATCAAAATGGGAAGATTTTAAAATGATAGAAGATTAGAGTTAGGTATCGAGAACCCTTTCTGAATTGGAATTCACAAGAACCAAGGATTTGTTACGAAAACATCTACAAACATCTGCATCTACAATACTGGTTAAGTAAGACAAATGTCTGTTTATGGCAGCCTAAATCTACAGAAAATAGGTGTTTTTTGCTTTCAACACTTCTTTTTTTACTCAAACCGTATGATAAGAATTGGAACCAGAATTCAATAACAACCAGATCTGATAAATTCTAGACAATATCCAACCCTATTAAGAACTCTAAACCCTGAGGAGTAAGTTCAGCTTCCTGTAAGGGAAGGACACACTCATACACACACACACACACACACACACACTGAAACTGACACAGTGGCAGCCCAGCACATCTGTATGAGAGTGGCACTAACAGCGCCCTGAGGGAGACCACTGTATTCTCCTCAGGCCCACAGAACTGTAACTGACATCCAGAAATCGTAACGTACACAAAAGAAAACACACACAGAAACACACAGACACGTGTACTCAGCATAAATTATGTGCTGATAGCAATGACCCACACAGGCTCACATGCTTTCACAGACACACCCATGCATCGACCCCCACGATTAGCTGGTTGACAGTCTTTAGCCTTTGGACAAACATACAGCCTTGAGCCATAATCAAATATTACAGTCTCCTTTCCACCTCTCTCTCTGTCTTTCTTTTTCTGACTCTCTCTATCCGGCCCCTTATCGCAATTCTGCTCAGCCCTCCTTCCTTTGCTTTCGCTCTCTCTCTCTCTCTCTCTCTCTCGTTTTCTGCCTCTCTTTCCCCCCTCTCCTCCCCGGGTGTGCGGCTGCAGAGGGAGGTTATCACCTCTCTTCCCTGTCAAACAAATTAAAATGGCTGCTGTTTGGATGGGGCTTCTTTCTGCCACGACCTTCACCTCCAAAAACACACACACACACACACACACACACACTTGCAAGCAACTCAATGTCATCGTCGTCATCACAGCAAAAGCTTGTGGCTCCAATTTAGATGATTTTTATGTTTTAACATCATTTGAGCATCCTCTCTGGGTTGATTACTTTGGGCAGATGAAAACCTTAGATGGTGGTCTAGCTTGAACCAAGGCAGTTTTTCACAGCTCCTGAAACGTATATATATTTTGGAGATACACACCAGTGACTGTGCACAAGCCAACACAATGTATATCCTGTTTTTAAGATGGGCTCCTCCATCATCTCTGAAAGGAAAATTGACCCGAATACAGAATTTACACCAAACACTTCCAAAGAGTTTAGACTGTAACATCAGTATCTACACACTGTCCACCAAGACTTAAGTTGATGAAGCAATGTGGCTTTCATTTTGAAGTTGGTCCATTAAAACTGAATTAGTAAGTGACTATGTTGGACTCATAATGAATTTTACTTTAAGGTGGGTTTTTCCTTTAAGATTCATATCAATTTGAAGTAGTCACATTTTCTCCTGGCTCTCAAAAGGACTGGGTGGTGACAAAGTCAGTACAGTAGTAGTTCAAAAATTCAAGTGCAAAGCAAAGTGACTAAGAATGTGCAGTGACTAACCTGAAACCAAACAGCTACAAGATAAAAGCAGTAAAAAAAAGCAGTATTTAAAGAAATATTCAAAGAAAACACACAAAGCGCAATTGCCCTCACACATTTTTAAAGAGGGGCAACAAGGAGCATCATCAAAAAATAAAAGCATTTATTTGGTCTGCTTCAATTTAGGGTTTTCATTATCAATTAATCTGCCGATGACTTCCTGATCAATCGATAAGTTGTCAAAATCATGAAAAATGTCCACCACAGTTTTACAGAGCCCAAGGCGACATCTTAAAATGTCTTGTTTTGTCTGACCAACAGGCAAAAACCCAAAGATATTTAATTTACAACGAAATAAAACAGAGAGAAGCAAAAATCCTCACATTGGAGAAGCTGGAACAGGCAACTGTTTGGCACTTTGGCTTGAAGAATGACTCAAACGATTAATCGATTATCAAAATAGTTTAAATAAATCAATTAATCGACTAACTGTTTCAGCTCTACTTCAGTTAAATAGCCTTAAATAAAATAAATAACCCTTTGAAAGGAGAAAGAAATCACAAACTAGTGTTAATTCACGTTGTTTCTCACTGTCACACTGGAGTAAGAGTTATTCTAGTGTAGTTGGTTCTGGTTAGTTTAGTATAGAGAAGTGATTGGGGAACCTCTGCAGCGCTCACCTACTGTGAACAGACTGGGGGGCCTCTGTGTGACGTGTGTGTGTGTGTGTGTGTGTGTGTGCGCGCGCGTGTGTGTGTGCGTTTGTAGTTGGTGTTACACAACAACCAGCACCCAGTCAATGGGCAGCTTGAAAAAAGGCAGGGGTGAAAGGTGTGTATGTGTACGCAGAAGTGCGTCTGAGTGTGTGTGTGTGTGTGTGTGTGTGTGTGTGTGTGTGTGTGAGTAGGCGTCAGTGACTCAACGAAAGTCATTCCCAAAGCGTCTCCCGGGGGGACTCCCCAAATAAAGAGCAGGAAGCTTTCCCTTAATCTAAGGGCCCCCCATCTCACCAACACACACACGGATAGAGGGTGAAGCTCTTTGTCACGGCCGAGGAATCAAACACATGGGTGGGGGGGTGGAGGAAAAGAAGAGAGGGTGGGTGGGGGTCTGTTGTCTGTACACTGGGTGAAAATATGCTAATCAACCTTGAGGCCCTGTTCAAAACCAAAGCATCAGAGCCGCTCGCTTCATCGTGGCCCAACTGATCTGAAGGAGTCTGGAGCTGAATAAGCAGATGGCAGCGGCTTCACCGAGCAGCTGAACGGACTCGGGAGAGAGAGAGAGGCCTCCGCCATGTTGACTGCAACTGTTCAATTTCAACCGATCTAATGGCAAAGCATTTCTTACAGCCATCTGAAAAGTCTAATGATCTTAAAAAGAGAAACATACTTGATGCCTCAGTAGAGGCCTGAAGGAAAACAAGGACGTCTTGAAACATTTCTACATGTATTCAATCAGTGGAGAGAAATTTGAGAAAACGTCGAGTTCTGCGAGTTCCACTGATTTTTATTCTCCGGGACAACTCGTACATTATCACATCACTCCGTCGTCGAGGGAAATTCGACACAATGGCGTGGAAGAGGGGGAGACAGAGAAACAGAGGGAGGGAAGGATCAGGGGAGAGAAGGCGACAGATGCTACCTGTCTGTCTCATAGGTACCCTGATTACTAGAAGATGAGGAGGGGAGGAGGCTGCGTGCCAGTTCATCAGAGCTGGCAGAACAGAACAAAACACAGAAATTGTGTGTGTATGTGTGTGTGTGTGTGTGTGTGTGTGTAATGTATGTGTGTGTAATGCATGTGTGTGTATGAGGTGTGAGGGCGAGCTTGTACGTGTGCGCAAATGCTCTGAATCTGTCCCTTCTACCAGTGAGAACAGAAGTGTACGTGTGGCTAATGAACCATGAACACCCGGCTCTCCTGGGGTGACACACACACACACACACACACAAAGGGAATATAAGGGGACCACGAGCGACATCCTTCTTACGGGACGAGGTCCAGGCAGGGTGGTTTAAGTCTGATAACTCAAAGACGAGACTGAGAACGTCAAGACAGACACCCAGCCTTCAATGTGGCCGTCTCTCCTGACAACCACCCTCAACTGTGACCATTAACCAGTTTCCTACAATGTGTGTGTGTGTGTGTGTGTGTGTGTGTGTGTGTGTGTGTGTGTGTGTGTGTGTGTGTGTGTGTGTCATCTACAAGCTGTTCTCCCCTCTGTCCCAGCAACATCAAAGCCTTGGACTGGCTTGACTTGCCCCTATCCCTGTTTCCCTGTACCAACACTTAAACAGGCATCCCAAGCCAGCCCGCCCATTGTACCACACTGTTGCCCGGGCCCATTTACACACCAACGAGCACACACACACACACACAAAATGGGAGTGAAAGAGAGGCCTTGCCCCCCAAATGGAGGTTATGTTTGATACTGAAGCGACAGGGCCGGATTAGCAACACTATACATGACAATAGTGAGGGTGGGCGGGAGTGTGCAGGCTGTGTGTGTGTGTGTGTGTGTGTGTGTGTGTGTGTGTGTGTGTGTGTGCACAAAAAAAAAAGTGCTTCCTTTGTGACATCACCCTTGCCCTACAGCCTTGCCCTCTGCAAGGTTAAACACACCAAAAGGTTGGCTAAGTCAGACGCACACACCGACACACGCACAGACGCACACAAACCACGAAGCTTTTCTACGCTCTTTTGTGTGACAGAAAAGTCTGGCCGAGGGTGTAAAACACAATAGCAGAGAGAGCAGGAGAACAAGTGGGATGAACAAGAACAGTGAGAGGGGGAGAGAGAGAGAAGGTAGGGTGAGAGGAGAGGAGGGTGAAAATGCATGGGTATGGGCCATGGAGCAGATTACAACACAACAAAAGAGAAGCTGGCTGAATATCAAGCCCACCGGACAGCAAAGAGCATCCAGGTAGAGGAGGACGAAGTGTTTGTGGGAATAATGGCGGAAGACAGTGGGGGAGTGAGGCAAATTGGGCAGGGAAGATGAAATGATATGCAGAACAAGAAGGAGATAGACACTGTCTGTGTGGGTGTGTATGTGTGTGGGTGTGTGTGTAGATATTTGCCATGCAGGGAATAGATCAATAGCTGTACAGGGCTATTATAGATTAAAGCTGCAGATTTCATTTGGGTTTATTTCATGCTCTTTCTTCGCCCATCTCCACTGATCTCTCTGTTAGACAGACAGAGGCTGGATCAACTTAAATAAAAACTACAGTCAAAGTAAAAGCAGTTAGTCAACAGTCATTCTCAAACTGCGGCTTTATAGTTCAACTTTCTGGAATGAAGGAACAACGCTTTAGAGAGCTTTGCATATAAAAACACAACTTGAGATACTGACATTAACTGTTTAAAGGCCCTTCTTACTTCTTACTATGAGCAATGTGGTTCTACATGAACACAACATTTTCTGCCGAAGGTTTTGTTTCATTTCAACTGAGAGATTTCTGTCAGTGCCATTTTGTCTGTGCAGCCATCTCATTGGCTTGAAGTGGGCAACATTAAGCAACATATGAATCAGAAACTGGTGACAGTTGGTGCGTTGTTTGCTTATGTTGCCAATCAAATCTGATCAAACCACATCCACACAGTCTTGATGTAGCATATAAGCTGAGTTTCTGAGTGTTAAACTCTCTGTAAATAAGATCTGCGGATGTTTTATTTCCAACCTTTTTAACTTTGATTGTTGAATATTTAGTCAAGAATATTTAAGGTTATAGATAAACACACAAAAGAATATTTGAAACACAGGCCTGAAACTCGGTCCAGAACCTGGCCCGTACCCGCATATTTAACACCTGAAAACAACAGGTACTGACACCTGACTCACGCCTATATTTTTGCTTTATTTCAATGATTAGCTTGCCAGGCTAATGCAGCACATTGGCTTACCTGTCTCCTTTCCTGTTCCCACTGGGCATCGCTTATGGTCTCGCAACACATGGCACGCAAGGGCACACAAAGTTTTAGTTTTTAGTTTAGTTCATTTAACATTCCAAGAAGGAGGACATTCAATCACACACAAAAATGTCAAGGATAACACCCATGTTGGTATTGAACCTCGGCCAGCACAAGTCAGAGAGAAAAAGAGACACATTTCTCAATAAATTACATTCGAAAATAATCAAAGCTATACTCAGCCCAAGCCCGACTACATCTGGTTCGGTAGCAGAACTCTTCCTGGCCAAGCTGTTACATGATGCTGGAAATCTAACAGTCCAGGACGCTTTCCTGAACATAACCTTGACATAACAGACTGGCATATATATCAAAGGTGATCTTTAAAAGGAGATCCGAAAAGATGTTTTGTGATCAGTGATTTTACACAGATTTTTGCCAATGCAGCTTGGTGAAAAAGCAAAATGCAAGCAGATGCCATCACCCTGGTCCCTGTTGAATCTGCCTTGTGTTCGGCCATCACATATTTCATCGCAGCCCGTCTCTGATTATCCATCCCCCGCGTGACAAGCCGAGTGTTCACCCCCTGCCAGCCCGTGCCACCTCCTCCCTTCCTCCTCGCCCCCTTCCACACCATGTTGGCAGCCAGGGCAGGGCAGGTGGCCAAACCTGTCAGTCAAAGCACCGTCGCCACGCGGCAATACCACAGACACCAATTACCACACAGCAGGGGCGCGGCCTGGCAACCGCATGGCAACCACATGGTCCAATCAGGGTACACAACAACAGGGACCAGAGAAGGCCAAGAAAAGTGTGTGAGTCTGTTTTCGTGTGTGTTGTGTGTGTGTGTGTGTGTGTGTGTTACCATGTTCAAGTTATCCAAAACGGAGCCAGTGCATGTCTGTTGGTTTGACAGGTAGTCATTGTGTCTTTTTAATATCCGTTAGCTGTCTATTTAGTAGAGATTTTCAATTCAAACGCAAAATTTATCTTCATCTATCTGTTGACAATCAGTGGTTCTTATTAAACACACAATCCTGACTCATGACCAGTTCTGACTTATTTGACTTATTTAATTACCCTAAACATGCTTGGACGGTTTGTGCCTACGACACATTACAGGTCAATAAAAAACAGTACAAGATCTCACTTTTAATTACAGTTTTTTCAACATGTATGCTCTCTAGTGAAGTGCTTCTGGACTTTTCCCTGATAATAAAAATGACAGTTTTACGGTCATATTGATCAAATGATGACTCAGTATCAGATTACATCAGTGACTCAGACTTTGACTTTAATAGCTTTGAATGTGGAATTAGCCTGGAGGTTATAGAAACTGATATGGGGCTGTAAAATCATGGCTTTTTTGGTCTACATAATGATTTACATGATGACACAACGCTTTGATTTACAAAGCAGCATTATCATTTGAAAGAAACAAGATAGATTTCCATCAGGAGATGAAACTGTCAAGACCAATTAGTTTGAGCTACTGTCTTTTGTAGAGTGAAACCTACATTGTGTAATAAAATCAATTTATTGGAATTACAGAATTACTTTAATACGAACCCCCCTCTTGGAATGGAAATTGTCTGGATCCACAAAATTAATATGTACATTTTGAATTTATACAATCCAACATGACTTACACAGTATAATTTAAAGTAGAGCTGAAACGATTAGTTAATTAATCGATTAATTCGGCCGTCAATTAATCATTTCTGTCAAACAAAAATGGTAAACATGACCTTGTTCAGGCTCCTAAATAGTGAGGATTTTGCTGGTTTTCTTTGTCTCGTGTGATAGTAAATTGAATATCTTTGGATTTGGAGTGCTGGTTGTACAAAACAAGCAATTTGAGGACATCACCTTGGGCTTTAGGAAATGATGGGCATTTTCCACAATTTTCTGACATTTTATAGGCCAAACAATAATGAAAATAATTTTAACCCTTCTACCTGTGAATTTTTACACAGTAGAGTTTACACATTCACCCACATGAGGAAAAAAAAAAGATTATACTGTTGTATCAGTGACAACATATGTTTCATTCTGTATGCCCATTTGTAGGTTTAAGATCAGTTTGGAGTTTTAACTTAACGCAGTATGATGGCAGAGCAGCGTACTAGTCAACAAGTGTTTGGATGTTATGGCTAAAGACATACTCGTGTACGCCAGCACATAAAATATCGCTGATAAAACTGACCAAATTATTCAGGGTGCCCCTTTTGTCTTCTGCGGCGAAACACACTAACACACAGCGTCTGTAAGGGGCAAATGTATTTTAATAAAACCAGTGAGTTGCAACCTCAATTTCATTTTGATGAATTTCCTCCTGCGGGAGTGAGCCAGGCAGTGGGCGGGAGGGCGGAAAGGCGGGAGAGCGGGAGAGGGAAGTGGGGTGATGGGGGCTGGGAGGCAGATAGAATTTTCATGATTGTTATTTTTGTTATTATACAGCGAGAGAAAGGGGGGAGGAAGGGGTAGATAAACGGCGTTGGTTAATCTGAGGCATTTTGCGGAGCGCTCCATTATCGGGCAGGTTGGGCACGTCGAGGGGGTTATTTTTCCGAGGGATCTTTGGCCCCGGTAATTAAGCTCCATTCACCAGGCCCTGTTCCCCAAATTAAAAATTTGTCATTAAGTGGAATTTACCATAATGCCTTTTTATCTGCCGGCGCTTCAGCATGCCTGCATGCATGTGTGTGTGGAGGGTAGAGGTGAAGGAGGGGCAATGGGAGAGGGCAACCAATAAGGGGTTACACTGTGGTCACACGCACATACAAACACACACATGAATGCCCATGCACGCACACACACACACACACACACACTCTGAGGAGAAAGGGCAAATTGAAAAACTGAAATAATCCTGGACAGCAGCAAACGTTTGCATGAGCAAACACACACACACACACACACACACACCCTTCAATCCTTCAAATCCACAGCCTTTGGGGTAATTAAATAATGGTGCTTTAAAGTTTTAATTTAGATTTGCCTTTTTCCTTCCTCCTCCTACTGTATGGCGCACGCACACACACACACGCACGCACATGCACGCACGCACACGCACACGCACACGCACACGCACAAAACAGCCAGTCACAGTAGGTTATAGACTTCCTCTAGCGAGATAGCCCTCGATGGGCAGGGTACATTGGAGAGAGTGAATGATTGAAGAGCAGAATCTCTGTCTCTATAGGCTTTATAAAACAATACAATTATTAGTCTTTAATTAGAGCAGCCCCTCTGTGGGACAGGGGACAGACAAAGAACAATGGAGGATTAGAAGAGGAGCTCCTAATATGGCTCTTTTATCACTTCATTCAAATACAGTTTATAAATGCATCCCGCTGTCCTTTCTACCTGGCAAAGTTGGAAGTTGGTGCTAGATTTGGGAGAGAATGGGAACAAAACAATTTTAACCTATTTACGGCTGCGACTAAATATTATTTTTGTTCTTAATTCATCTACAGATTATGTCTTTAAATTACAGATCGTTAGTAACATAAAATGTCAAAAATAATAGAGAACCATGGTGGGCTAGGGGTTTAAGGCTCCAACCACGGAACGCAACGTCCCCAGTTTGAGTCCGGCAGGGGACCTTTGTTGCATGTCGTTCCCAATCTCTCTCCCCTCATTTCCTGTCATCGCTCTACTGTCGAATCTCTAAAAAAGGCTTGATTACAAATTCTTAATTTACCAGAGATCAAACCATCAGTCAAAAAACTCAAAAGTATTGTTATGAAATAAGACAAAGCATGCAAAAACGTATTTATGTGAAGCCGTAACAACCAAATGTTAGGTTTTTTTACTTGATAAATGACTTCTGTCATTTGGCATATATATTAATCAATTCAGTTATGATTGTTAAGAGGGGAAAGACTGAGCAGGAATGGAGGCCTGGCAGTTTGATCAATACAGCACAAAAAAGTCCAAAAAATAATAAGACAGTAGCAGGAAACAGCATTTTCTATTCTAGGCAATAGGTGGTGTGGTGGTGTGTGTGGGAAGTATGAAATTCAATGTTAATGTTACAAAGCTAAGACACGTTACTGGATGTCCAAGACACAATAACCCAATGACAATGACAGAACTGCTCACATGATAGATGTTGATACTAAAGGGTGCAGTGAGTAAGACCTCTGAAGTCGTGATGGGGATGAAACTATAGTCAAGGTTATACTGAGCCATTCATCCATCATTTCCAGTTCTCTAAATGTCTGATGATGAATAATATAATGATGATATAATGATAATGAATAATAGTATGTGAGTAAAGAGAAAACAGCAGGCATTGCTTCTGCAGATACAGGAATATCCCTCTCTCTCAGGGAAAACACTAAATTCTCCACATCTCCCTGAATGCCATCGGAGAGTGAAGGTGGGGAATATAAGGCCCTAAATGAACAGAGGGGGGTCTGGGGGCTGGAGGAAGAAGAGGAAGAGCAGAGGAGGAGGAGGGTGAAAAGGAAGGAGGAGGAAGGGGGGTGGACAGATGGCAGAGGTTATGCCTGGCTGAAAGGGGCATGACGGGAGGAGGCTGTTCTGGGTGTTCAGGGTGTGTGTGTGTGTGTGTGTGTGTGTGTGTGTACGTGTGTGTGTGTGTGTGTGTGTGTGTGTGTGTGTGTGTGTGTACACGTGTGTACACTCGGAGGAAACACCGCGCTTTACCCCCACTTCTCCAAATGCAGAGCTCATCCTTAAGAAATCCCTGCATCTCCCCTCTAGGTCATCTTACCCCCTTTTTTCTTTGACTTCTTTCCCTCAATTTCCCCATGATTCCTCCTTTATAGATGTCAAAGGTGCATCAAATCCATCAAAATAAATGTGTGACCGACTTTTCCTTTGATATCAAATCCAGTTCTTGTCTCAGTTGATTCCATATTGGCTGGAGACTGTATTCAGTGATGAACAAAATAATTAGGTCTTCCTGCATCTGATTGACAGATAAACCCTGGTTAAGGTAAACTACAGATAGAGCCGAACAACAACATGCTGTCAAATGTGAGTGTGTGTGTATGTATGTATGTATGTATGTATGTATGTATGTATGTATGTGTGTGTGTGTGTGTGTGTGTGTGTGTGTGTGTGTGTGTGTGTGTGTGTGTGTGTGTGTGTGTGTGTGTGTGTGTGTGTGTGTGTGTGTCTCCAAAATACAGCACAGGGAGGAATGGCAGAATGGCAGGGGGGAGAGTAGAGAGAGATAGGGGGTCCTATTTACTGTCGTTTAATTTGCTCCCCTCTCCTCCGTCCATCCCTTGGTTTTTCTGACAGGTAATAAAAAGCAGGAGCTTTCCTGACAAGCCCATTTGAATTTGGATTGAATAATATAACTGTAGGGTTTCCCACATAACGCTCTGTCCAAGCATGCAACGGTGCACAGACACTGGCAGCCCCTCTGCCTGCCAGGATGTGTGTTTTGTGTGTGTGTGTGTGTGTGTGTGTGTGTGTGTGTGTGTGTGTGTGTGTGTGTGTGTGTGTCTATGGTGCTTATCACTGCACACATGCATGTACACACAGACAAACACACAGGTTCTTACGTCATGGCAGTTAATGCAACAACAATAATGAATTCCTGCAACTAGCCACCATGCCACTCCCATATGCCAATCTCCACATCTCTGCCCGACCTCTCCTTCTCTTTTTCCTTACCCCATCTCCTTTATTCCCGCTTGCTTTTGCACTTCTCCTCTACTGCCCAAGATCCCTTCATCCCACCTCGTCGTCTTGTCTTACCTCATCCACCACTCACGCTGCCTCCCTCCCTGCCCTCCTCCTGCTGCTCTCGGTAGCTGCTGAAATCCCATTCCCCGTGGGGCAGGCTAAATTGAATTGGCGTGTTTATATGAACAACAGGGCCGTTGCTTTAATATACCTTAGAGTTTATGCCTAATGCCTCCCTGCTAATACCGCTGGAGCTCTCTGCCCGCGCTCAACACACATCGCTTTTATGGAAGTCATAAAAGAGACAGAATAGCGAGGGAGGAGGATGGAGAGATACTCTGGGAATGTGCTTGTGTTTGTAAGCAAGAGGGAGAAAGAGATGAAGAGGAGAGAAGCCTGTTAATACATCTTAACAAGTTATCTGTTTTATCAGTCCTCTTTAAGATCATCCTACAGTATCTCCTCGCTAGAAACCTGCACACACACACGTGTGCGCACACACACACACGTGTGCGCACACACACACACACACACACACACACACACACACCATCCCTCCAGTGTGGAGTGTGAATGAAAAGAAAAGAGGAGAGACAGAAAGGGAGGAAGATTTTTTTAGATTAGTGAGTAATGCTGAATAAATATCCGGAGATTTGGTTGAGGGAGTCAGTCATGCTCATCGACTTGCAAACATCCTCCATTTTCTCTCCGTCTCCCCCCTTCTTTCTTCCTTGTCTTTCTCTCCCCTGTCCCCTTTCTCTCCTGGCCCTGTGTCAGCCTACAAAAGGCCCACAGTACAAAGGAGAGAAACAGGCCTGAGACACTCAACCCAATTACTATTGATCAGTCTGCACTCAGAGGAGAAAACTGCGCTCACCTGCACGCACACACGCACACAGCCATACGAGCACACACACACACACATGCACAAATCTGTCTAGATACAGAAAGTTCTGTAAGGTCAGGGGCGGTTATTTGTTCACAGCTGACTGGTAACACTCAGGACTCTTTAAAAAAAAAAACAAATCATGTAACGCTTTTCCAGGCTACATTATTTTTACCGTTTCCATTTTATGACTCAAAAATAGTGAGCTGTAACAGAGTCTGGTTTGTAGTTTAATTTTCATTATTTGTGTTGTAAAAAGCAAAGTAGCTACAAACTGGAAGAGACAAATCTAGGGTAGAAAAACATGAAGGCAAAACCAGAGAAGAGGAAAACCAAGACACACATCCCAAGGTGGTATATTGGTGTTAAGTTGGGTGTCACTAAACAAAACTATTTTCTGTATGCTATGAGAATATCAAACCATAACACAGTATACTATAACAAAGAACTGAAACCATTCAGTGCTGATACAATTTTGCTATTTAATTGTTTATTGTTACTGTAAATTTTTAAAATCCCAAACAAAGTCAGGACCTTTGACACAAATCCTCTTTAACATAGAGATATTGTTTCTCTCATCAAATCTTTTCATATTTGGTATATTTTTCTTTACTTGTACAGCAGGTTTAGGATTTTTCTATTAGAAAAATCATATTTTAGAACAAATTCATAATTAAAGCCTGAATCCTTGGCTGGAAATAGAGAAATGTCATCATGTAACTAGAAAAGTTACAGTTAGTTCATTAGTTTCAAAGACATTTAAATCTGCTAAAAGGGGGGAAAACTGAACAACAATCAAAGTACTTCTAGAATCTAGCCTTAACAATAATATATTTTATTTGCTGACAATTAATATGTTTTAATTCAATACTCACAGAAATTCAGAAACTCGCCTTTTGATCAAAAGAACATTTTCTGTGGGATTATTTCAACCAGTTGGACGAATCCAACTAAATTATAAATTAGCTTCTTACACTGATTTTGACTTTTACTCCACCAACTTTGTCAAAATTCAAATTCAATTCTGATAAGACTGTTTATAAATCTTGTTCACACTAATACAAACAATGAAAAACAAATATCGTATTAATGTATTACATTTTAAATTGCTGAATTCTATTTGATGATAAGTACAAGTATAAACTGTTCAGTATGTAAAGACTGTTAAACCCAAATGCTTTTCTATTTCAGGATCCCTGACCAAAACCTTTAAAAGTTTCAAAGCCCTGCTTGAAGGTGTATGAACACTCACAGACACACAAAACAAGTATCACATTAAGGGTGTGATGAACTCTGCGTGTTGTCTGGAAGCCTGCGCCGACATATCAATGACTAAACTCCCCCAACGAGTTGGTAACTATCTCCTTCGCTCTGATTTTATCCTCAATAATTAATTTTCTCTCCCAACGCTGACTTCGGCTTTATCGGTTGCTCGCCGCCAGAATCTCAGCATTCCATTTAACCATAATCCCCCAGATAAAGGGGAGGCATAGGTGTGCTAATGCACAGGCATGCGTGCGCACAGGAACACGTGCACGAGCAAAGACTTAAACTTCATTCACAGACACATAATGTTATAAACCAGGTGCATAGATGAGCAAGGACAAACAGTCATACTAATACTGGGCCATTCTTCCAACAAAGGAAATGTACCCCACTGATAATCACCATTTACCACATTGAGGCACATCAAGCCTCTCTGACGGAAGTCTGAATATGCAGCATGTGGACACAGTGTTTACTGTCAGCTGTGTGACCCCTCAAACAGATCCCAGATACAAGCTGGATTAGCACAGGAAAGCCTATAGCATGAATCCTGACCCCGCGAGCCCGGCATAGCAACAGCCACGTAACCAGGGCTTGGTCTTGTTGTATGGAAGGATGGTTGGGAATGGGAGTGGAGGAATAAAGAGATGGGATGGATGGAGGGAGGGGTGGAGCTGAAGGGTTGGGGGAAGAAAGGTGGAGCGCGGGTATGGATACACACTGATGTTGAATTTCCGAGACACCCTGAGCCTGTGCTCGCTTTAGAAATATTCAAGAGATCATGGCGATAAAATTAACTTCCTCTCATGACCGCATGAAGATCACACCAGTGTATTGAAATATTCAATCGTTTCAGACACAGGCTACATCTTATCATCTATGCGTAAGGGCTGTGAGTGCACTTTAGCCTTATTTAGTGCCAGTTTTCAAAGGAGATGTGGCTGAGGAAGCAGCATCCAACAAGCATGACAGTACACCGCCAGTCTAGATCTTCGGAACATCCTCTATTTTAGCATTTTCAGTTAGATTTCAAGCAATGCACCCACTGAAAATGTCCTTACGTTAGAAAATGTGAGTAAAGAATAGGCTGAAAATGATGAAACTGCTTAAATCCTGATCAGTCTGATTCATCTAATAATTGATACAAGCACTATCTACAGGTTCTTTTAGATGAATTTTTCAGATATGGGCCTTTTTCTTTAACAGTTCTTTCACCCATCAGAGAAGAAATACTTGCATTTCATATGTTAAGAGTTGGCATTTGCTTCCCATGATAACTGCTTAAGTCTTTAGCGTGTTCCACCAAACACCTAAATCCTTGGTATTTAAGGGCCTATTAACTGGCAAGCTCTGGTATCCTAATGGGACTCCTAATTAGTGCTTTATTGAAGGCAGGTGTGATGGAAAGGTCAACCAGTTAAGCTTACACATGTCGTAAACACATAGTGTTTAGAGAGTACTAGCATCAGTATATGTAGCAATGAAACAACACCTAACAGCAGGTAAAATCAGAATACAATAACAGAGAAATTAAGGGCAAAGAAATCAGCAAAGACGGAAGAGAAAAGATAAAGGGAAAGTGAGTGAGAGAGATGGAAAGAGAAAGAGAAAGAGAAAGAGAGGAGGACGAGGGAAGGGCTCGATTGACTGAAATATGGTGAGTGCCAGCTAGGCCAGACCAGGCCCAGCTGGTCTCTGTCTGACGAGTGCCTTAATTAAGAGACATGGGGAGAAGCCTTGGAATGGCCACATACACACTGCCAGGAGCCTCTGGAGAGGAAACTGCTAAACAGGCATACTTGTGTGTCTGTGTGGTACACTGCCAAGACTCTCACACACACACACACACACACACACACACACACACACACACACACGGTCATCCTCTGGGACCTTGTGAAAAACATTGCCTAGCTATTATTAGGCAACCCTTTTGCATACCGGAGCAAGCGTACTAACCCTAAATGTGCGTATTTGTGTGTTTGGGGTTCTCCCTCTTATCCTGTTGACTGTTAAACTGAACTTCTGAAACTTCTGATTCCAAAACAGCTCTCCCCTCTGCTAGTGCTGATGCCCGCAGAAGAAGAGGGGATAGGAAAAAGGGGGAGAAGAACGAGGCGAGGGGAGAGGGGGTGATTTTGTGGATCCATGACCACCTTGCTTCTTCACCCTCACCCGCCCCCCTCTTCCTCATCCCAAAAACGTATTAATATTAATACATATCCCTCCAAACCCTTCCCCGCCTCAGCACCCCCCCCAAAAAAATATCACCACCCTAGGCTACCAGTTAATAAAGCCCTCTCGACGACCCCTCCCAGCCCAAAAAACAAGGAAAGACAATAAGAGGAAAGTTCTCCGGCCAAATAAAAGAACAGAAATTAATACAGTCCCATGGGACCTCCCTCTGTCCCACTGTCACCCCCCACAATAATTTGATTTCCTATTAAGTGATTGCTTAATTATAATGATTATTATTGGTAATTGTAATTGACATTTTTTTTCCTCCGCTACTCTCATCTCTGTCCCTTCCCTCCCGACCTTCCCTTCAGGTCTTCTTAAAGGACAAGACGGGTGGTGAAAATGCACAAGGGAGTGAAGAAGATGGGGAAAAGGTGGTGTAAATCAGGCCAAACTGAATGGCACCTGACAATATGACATTTAAAATTCTGTTATAGTCTCACACCAAGCTGCCCACCACAACATACAACGCAGGATTAAGGTGTCGAGGCATAGAAGTTTTATTTAATCATACATGAGTGTGTGTCGGTGTGCGTGTATTCGTCTAGATGTCTTATCCTGTAGCTTCAGGGCACAATGTCTGCTGCAGGTCTCCTTAGAAAAGAGATTCTTGCTCTCAATGGGATATCCTGGTTAAATAAAGGTTAAAGAAGAAGACAGAGATTCCCTATTCTACCCCCCCTCCACACATTAAACTACAGTAGGGACCCTCTGGTCTCCAGTTTATTACCCCTTCCTCCAGGCTACAGTTACTGAAAACGGGAGGCTGTATGTTTTTGTTATATAAAAAAAACCTGACATTCATTTTGACATATTCAGCAGTGAATCTGATGTTTAAAAATCACAAAAATCAAAAACCACAGTTCAACAGCGCCACATAAAAAATAAAAACGTACAGTGCTGAAAAATATTTCATTTAATGTCACATTCTTTCTCTATTCGGAACTAAAGACGGTGAAACTTCGTTCCAGTGGGCCAGGGCACGGTTATTGGGCTCACCTCAGGCGTGGTGAGGCTGACACCGGCTCGCACACACACACTTTTGTCTTTACACACCTTCACACTCCAACACACACACAACATCCAACCTCGCATCACACCTTCACTTTCACTCTATAACGTTCTCTCATTTCCACAAACGCAAAATATTAAACTGTAACTATCCTGGTCCCTAATAAATATCTTTAATAAGAGTTGAACCCATAACAAGAAATGTTCAGCCAAATTCAATCTTAAATCTAAATGCCATCCATCGGCAGAAGGAACTTGGTTTCAAGACGCCCGGCCTGTGGTGTGTGTGTGTAAGTTTAGTTGAAATGTTTTCTACTAGATTATATTTAAATGCTGTCCCTTACTCACGCTGAAGAACAAACAGCCGCATTAATACAAATGAGCACCTGCAGCCACAACCGCAGAAGTCTGTGGGTGTTTTTTAGTCAAAGTTTCCAAGAAAAAATAGAGAAATTTTCATAGATTATTTTAACAAAGATGACTTTCAGACAGGATGGCTTGTCCCTTGCAGATGCAGATAAATGTGGTATAAAAAAACCCTCTACATATCAGAACAAAAGACAGACATTCGGCAGCAGCAGAAGCACAGCTGAAATTTGAATATGTCTGCAGTAACTAATAGCAGTGTTAATAATCTGATAGTAATTCTGCCATATGAACTCAAGTAGAGGTAGTAAAACATTATAATAAACATCCATAAAAGAATATTAAAATACAATTTCTATAATTATGTAAAATACACCTTTTTGCCGATGTCACATCCATCCTAAAATTGCGACTGCTCAAATTGCATCAACTTGGAGGTTCAAACAAACCGATTCAAATGTGGCCGACATGTTGTGAATCTGAAACGGCTCACAAGATAAACAGCTGTTTCGTTTAACTTGAAAAGCACAGCGTCGAAACCAGATTTGCAGTTTTTGTATGGAGCCACATCAGGCCAAGTGTTATCTGAGACGGTTGGACTGTGAGAACTACACACACAGACTGACAGACGCCGCTGGATGTCAGTGAGATCCAGCCGTGTTAGAGCCACTCTGAGATCTTAGCCTGGAGACAAACCGGCCCTGACCGACGGCAACACCGTGGCCGATCCTTTTCAAGGCCTGTCTCATCCACTTTAGCTTACCCACTCTCATCTCTCTCTCCCTCTGTCTGATGCTGAGCCCCGCTGTCCGTCCGTCCGTCTGTCCGTCTGTCCACCCAGATTTCTTTGGATATAAACTCAAGTGCGGCTTCACATTCCTTCTGATTTTGTCTGAATTTCTACAGACTCCTTCCTGCTGTTCTTCACTTGTGTAAATAATCAATTTTCCTCAATTTTTTTGGAAAACACTGGAAAAATTAGAAGGCCCGGGTCTAAAGGTAAAGCAAGGATTAAACAATTGACAGAATTGAACTGACAGTGTTGTCTGTTCAGCAATGACATGAACAAGAGAGGAACAATGAAAGGTGAAATGAGACAGAAAAAAGGCAATTTATTGAAACTTCCTTTGCGGTTGTGCATACTTTTAGTAAAATAGTTCTTTAGGTGAGTGAAGGTGAGTTCAAGGGAACAGTATTAGAGTGATCTTGCACTAAACGTCATGCATCATGCTTGCAGATGAGTATGTCCAAAAATGTAAAATCAGCTCTAATGATTCTAAACAACAAACATACATCTTTACAATAAGCAAATTATAAGAAACGCTGAATTTATTTTGACAAATATAAGAACCCAGAGAAAACTCAAAGGACTCGATAATGGACACGACCGCTTACTGAAAGGATTTTTCATATTACAAAGAAACTGCCGTTTCATTTACCAGATTACAGTTGTCATTACATTTCAGAGGCCCGCTGGCATCGAATGATTGTTCAGTCAAAAGCGTTTTTAAAAAATGAAAGCATCGGGCTTTCAACTGAATTTCTACGATTTATTTTGCATGCGCTAATATTAGGCCTGCACAGTAGTCTCATCTAATTTGCATATCCTCTGTAAAAACTGGATAATACAAGTCAAACTATGGCACAGCGATTTCATGGTGTGTGTGTGTGTGTGTGTGTGTGTGTGTGTGTGTGTGTGTGTGTGTGTGTGTGTGTGCCTGTTCAAACACACTGTGTGGTAGTGTGGGTGTGGCGTTACACCTCGTGTGGCACTGGGCAGCCAAGATAAGAGCTGATCCTATCCATGCCTCCCTTCTGCAGCGCCCGCCCGCCCACCCACACACCCACACAACACACAACACACACACAACACACATCTAGTGTGGTACCCAACATGCCATTGTAATCTCATTTTACAATCCCGATGCCCACAGCCACAAACACACAGGGAGGCCAACTAAATCCATATTTCACTGTGTGCGTACAGTACACTGGCATGTGAGTTAAGATGATACACACTTCAAAATATACAAAGGCCAACTGAGGTCTCAGAGCGCAAGAGGCTGCGGGAAAAAGCTTCAGGCCCAAAGCAGCATCACTCATTCACACACATATGACGGTACAGAGTGAAAACACACATACTGCTGCTTTTGACACACAAATCTGAGACTATAAAAACATTTTTGTTATGCCTAGGCAATCTGAACAGCATGACAAAGGTGTAAAGAACAATACAGCAGAGAGAAAATCATGCTTCAGGAGAAGAGGAGAGAAGAGAGGAGGAGAGAAGAGAAGAGGAGAGGAGAGAAGAGCTTACCTTCCTTGTCTGTGAGATAAAGAGAGCTAACCTTTGGGTACAATCACACAAACACCCACTTCTCTCTAATTCACCAAGACTTTCAATGAAGCACACACACACACACACACACACACACAGTCACACTCTGATGTGATCGGCCACCCCGATAGCGAGCCAGAGCTGACTCACTAAGCCTCAAACAAAGTTTGGTGTGCACTGACCAAGACCGAGGGGACAAAAAAAGCGCAGTAGAGAACTGGGGGGAGCAACAGAGAAATAAAAAAAAAAGTGTGACCACTGAGTGAAGTTTAACCACTTACAATTCAAGTTTAGCTTCAGCACACCCCGCCTACACCCCGGATTCATTCACGGGCATGTACACGCACACCTCTCCGGGTGGGAGAGGCACTGAGCTGGATTTTGGGAAGCCCTGCTTTTTCTCTCTTGTTCCATCTGGTTGCTGCTGCATGGCTGCCGGACAGGCAGACGGCCCTCGCTCATCCCCCTTTTCTCTACTATCTTTTCTCTTTTCCTTATCCACTGTCCCTACAGATCCACCCACCAACAGCTGCCCCTGTACAGCAAGGTGACAGATAGCTGCTCGGGCTCTGTGTGCATGTGTGTCCATGTGTTAAAAACCATATGTGAGGGAGTGAGAAAAGATTAGATTGTAAAAGTATGTGAACAAGTGACACCATGTAGGACAGAGACAGAACGATAAAGAGAGAAAGAGGATGAAAGGATTCAATTTCTGTAGGTTGAAAGGGGGAGACTAAGTGTAGTGAATGTGATTTGATGGTGATGCTGAGATGGGGTTTAGGCGTACAAATACTATTAGTCACTGCTGTGCAAACCTGTTACTCACACACACAAATGTGAAAAAAAAACAAGCTAGGCTCCCAGGCTACAGGAGTCAACACATAACACGGCATATAAAAACAGAAATCAATCTTTATATTTATCCAACAGCCCTGGGTTAGGGATGTAACGGTTTCTGTAGCCATAAAAATCCAACCAGCCATATCTCAGTGACCTAAAACTGTCCTTCTTTCTCCATTTCTTTGTAAAATAAAAAGGGTATATGAAACAAATTCCCAGAAGAAGAAAATAAGTCAGTATACTATCTTAAAACATAATTAAACCTACACCAGCAAAGAGGAATAATCAAAACTCTGTCCCAGTCCCATTGTATACAGTATATACACATTTTCATAGTATACTGTTATTGCAGTAAGTGCACATGAAATCAGTACACTTTAGTATTTTGTACTGAAAGGAAATTATGCAAATGTAAGCTGACTGACACCAATCAAGCTGTGATTTTATTGAATAATGTGACCATTATTTTCTCAATTAATCGGTTATTCGTTTTATCTAGAAAAAGTTTGAAAATTGAAAATCTTCAGTTTCCCAGAGCTCAAGGTTACGTCTTACCCAAAAATATTCAGTTTACATGAAACGGAGAAAGGCAGCAAATCCTCACATTTAAAAAGATAAAACCAGCAAATACTTACAAATACTACAAAATATTATCAACCTTCAAAATAGTCGCTGATTAATTTTCTGTCGATCAACTAATCAATGAATCGCTTCAGCTCTAAACGCAACTGCCAATTAAACTTCATAAACAGAAAGCAAAATGTGTGTCAAAGATTTAATAGTACTTATTTATTGTTTTCCGAGATCATCCTCAAGCTGCCTCACCACCTTCTGTACTTTGTTTTCATGTTTTGCAGTTGTGACCAGCTCCTTCAATTCCCTTGTACAATGCACTGTGGGAAAATACAGCACACTCAAAAATCAAGCATTTTTTAGTATGCGTACTGTTTTCAGTATACTAAAAGGCCACGGTTGGCAGGGTTTCCCCACGGAAATTGTTTAGTAGAGGTGGGAGCCACCCAGATCTTCATGCACCTTATTATTAACTTAGTTAGCAGATGATGGCCGAGACAGACACATGACTCATTACCTCTACCACCTCTGCTTTTTTGGTTAATGTTTTATTTCATAAAAGCGTACTCATTTTGCTTAGTTAGCAGAGGAAAGGTTACCCATCTGCTATAAAAAACTGCGGGAGAGCCTAGCTGGCATATTCTAGGCTATGTTTTTTCTTATTGTCAACAAATCGCAGGAAAAGACTAAAACCAACAATGTGTTAGCTCGCCTCTCAGTGCAATTTCCTACCCCGTCTGTGGCTCTCAGCCTGTAGCCAATTTGTTCCTACTGAAGAGTTAATCTTTAAAAACGGCTCACAAATATATTGTTTCATTTTCAGCTGGACACTGTAGTTACGTAACTCAAACAGGAGTAAACAGTGCATGTATTGGGGACCATTTTCATCTGCGGATTAATACACATTTGGTGCGCTAGTGAGTGTTTACAGCAGCAGGACTGACTGAAAATAAACTACGGCACCCATGTTCATTGAAATGAATGAACATGTCACCCAGTGCAGTCCAGTGTTTTTAATAGTTTTTGGACAGTAATGAAGCTCTGTGGCACAGAGGAATAAGATATATCAGGCTTTGCCTTCACAGGCAGAACTTGTTAGGATCAATTCATTGTTGGTTTTGGTTTTTACGTGGGATTCATGACAATAAGAAAAATATATTTTGCCACTTTTCCAGTGTGAATACACTACATACTCAAACCCTGCTTAAAATGACTGTAGTGTCGATTTAGCTCCCAGCTCAAGACTACTGAGGCCCGTCCCTTGAATTTCCTTGCCTTTTTTTTTTTACTAGACCCTCCCCCATTCCTCCCACTTTAAGACCCCTTCCACACCACACCCATGACCCCCCATGTGCAGACATGAGGTCAAGCTCCAAAGATCACAGAGAGAAGCCAGACGAGAGAGAGGGAGCGAGAGAAAGGGAGCGAAAGAGAGACAGAGACCTAAAATCCTCCTTTCCTCCCAAAACCAGGCCTTCCCACCAGCTCCAGACCCCCTCCTTTAGCCCAGTTGTGTGTAGAGGAGGCAGTGAGCACTCTTGCAGAAACATCAGCCCAGGGAAATTCAAATGAGGAAGAAACGGTGAGAGAGACACAGAGAGAGGGAGAGTGGGAGAGAGAGAGAGCACAATAGTGAGAAAATAGGATAAAAGAATGAGATGGGAGAGCGTTAGGTAGGAGGGAGAAGGAGGGGGTAGCAGGAGAAGAGCTGGAGAGGTTGCTGAGGCTGCAGGTTAAGATAATGTGTAGATCTGAAGAGATTTGCAGGGAACATTTTTATTCATTTTTTGATTACTCCCATCTCTCCCGACCTCCCCTCCCTCTCCTCCTGCGTTGTTGTCTCCCCGTTTGTTTGTTTTTGGCATTAGTGTTATGACTGTTGGTATGCGTGTGTATGTACACATGCATGCTGATTAGAACTGGAATATTTTATAAACACAAATATTCACACTTGCACAAGCCCTCACGCACATATCAATACATAATGCACACAAACATACTTAAAGATGCATCAGAGAAGCGAGCGGCAGGGCAGACAGTGTCAGGAATGCTAAGAGCTTACAAATTCGTAAAACATGCAGATACAGATGCTGCAGGTGTACATACAAACGTGCACGCACGCAGATTGTTCACAGTGTAGCCCGTCGCTGTGCCCGCTCCTTATCAATGTGCTGCAGGTAGGTTAAGTGTTCTGAATGAGCTGGACCATACAAAATGACTCACTGCTTCCATTCTCCTGGTCACACACATTCAAATGCACAAAACACATATCACAAAGGTCCAAACAATGCGCATCACACCCAGTACAATCAAAATACACACACATAGATGAGGCCACACGTACACAAAGACACACCTGCATTGCTGTCAGATCCTCCCTCCAGGTTGAGTGAGATGGACTGGTCTCCATCCTGGTTCCCTCGACCCAGGATCATCCAGTTCTCCAGACCATCCGAATCAGACGATTCAGATGATTCAGACAATTCAGAAGATTCAGACGATTCAGACAATTCAGAAGATTCAGACGATTCAGACTTTGATTCGGACTCCTCTGAATCAGATTCTGAGCTGCTGGAGTCCACAGTCATCGGCACACTGAGACGCCTCTTCCGTTTCTGGGTTCCCTACATGACCAAACAACAACCATATTGTAGATGTCAATGCAAAGCTTTCAGTTGCACCATTATGCATCCCTTACTGAACTGATCAAACTAGCTAATGTATTAAAAGTGAAAGAAAAATAAAGAAAACACTGCCAGCTCTCTCAACTTGTTATGCCTTTGTTAAACATTATCACCTCCCGTTTGCCAGCATCAAAATTCAGCTAGAGTTAAACTTTTGGGCAATGCTCCGTAACAGCAGCAAGTCATTTACTAGCATTGCTACATGCCCCACTGATTGCTGCAGCTCTACCCGCTCAACACCAATCAGTCAGCTAGCTGAAACTGGCCACTGGACAGTAGCTTGACAAAAGCAGCAGCCAGCACTGTGAATTCAGAGTAAAGGAAACACGAAATGGCCAAAGCAGGACTGCCAAGCTTTGGATTTCTCCACATGTTGAGGTGGTGTGCATGGGGCTGTAGTAAGAGTGATACTCAGTATCTGAAGAGTTGGGAGGGTGGTGTCTTCTTTTTAGCCTTTCCAAAATCAAAAGCACAAGTGCAAAAGTGTAAGGAATGGATTAAACTGTGTGTTCATCTGCTGTAACGTAAGTTGCAATCATTAGCATTGGCTAACTAGCTTACTACCCTACAGTAGTAACCTTACCTAACGTTTCTTCCAAGGCCAAGGAGCACATTGTTACAAAACTACATTAGTTTGCGGGGTTACAGTTACGTTAAAAGAGCCCCTTTCACGACTAGAACATCCAATGTGTAGTATTTCCCCACTGCGTGGAAGCTGTTGCCTGGATGCATGAGAGTTCAGGGTAACATGAACAGCTCTGTCCTGCTCTTTACCGGATTTGCAGGAGACAGGAGACAACCAACCCATGGAGCTAACGTTAGCTTATTAGCTAGCTTCAGCTGATAAAATTCGCCAGCTGAAGTCATCATTAAAGACGGCAAAACCAAAATGAGTTGCTTTTGTCTACCACAGTCTAAAATCAGGGACTACTTCAAACATTTCTACAAATTTTGAGTACTAAATCTGCCTCAGTTATTAATGTAAACTCCAGATGTGCCATGCGTGAATGGAAAGCTTGACAGGTGTAACAACAGTAACTAAGGGGGGGTTGGGCTTAGCAAACAATCAATTTCTTCTACACAAGCAGTCACACACAGCATCTCACTCTTTGCTCTCTACCTGTTGGGCTGGGGTGGAAGTCTGCAGTCGCTGTAAGCCTTGACCCTTTAAGGCACAGACTCCTTCATCATCATTGGCGGTGTCATCCTCAGAGATGGAGATGACATCGGGGCTGGAGTCAATCACGATGACCTCCTCAAAAAGTGATGACGACGACCTCTGACCTTTCAGGTTACTTTTCCCCTGCTTCTGTTTATCCCGCTTCTCTCCCTTCTTCTTCTTCTTCTTCAGGTGTTGCAGTAACTTGCTTAAAATAGGTGACGGAGGCCTACTTTCTCCACTGTGTTCCTGTTCTCCGTCAGCATCTGCAGACTTCTCAGTCACCTCAAGCTGCTGGCTGTCCTGGCCCTCTGCCTGCTCTCCTCCGTCCTCCTGCTCCTCCATCTCCCCGGCATTAGAAGAGTAGTGGAGCTGGCTATAGAGGCGGAACTCCAGCTCGCTGTTGGCCTCTGACCCCTCAGAGTCCTCTTCATCCTCTTGATAGAGATCATCCTCCAACTCCTCCCGATCCTGGTACATACAGTACATCACCTCAAAACACACTCAATACACACACACACACACACGCGCACACGCACACACCTTACCAACACTCGCACGCACAAACACTCACACCTGGGGAGACGATGAGCTCAGTGGCTGAAGCCGACTGCAGGGATAAAAACACAAAAAACCAAGAAGAGTTATTATATCACCGCAAGTCATCACAATGAATAAATGATTATACTGCAATCCAAAGTAACACATACAAATAATAATATTAGGTGCTATGTGTAATCATGTAATACAGTATAAAAATAACAATTCTTTTGAATATTAAGCCCATTTTTTTTTAATTATTGTTATTGTCAAGCGAACCAAAGGAACACATTCATAAGACAAAGAAAAGCAGCGGAAGCAGGAACTAGGTAACTTTTCAAATGAATCAATTGATCGACTAATTGTTTTAGCACTAAACCCTTTTTTAATTGATTTCCCCGTTTCTAGGCAGCCACTAGTTACCCTCACTGGTAACATTAAGTAGCTTCAGATAGGTAATCCACAGCAGCAAACACTCAGCTTTTTCATCAGAGCTGTGTTATCATTAAATGGTTATGCAGTTTAAAGCATGGACTCTTTAGATGTCTTATACATGATGCGTTCAAGTGATGGTCGGACGCTGCATCAGCTCATGCTCAAGAGCCAGCTGCTCAACAGTATTGTATTCAAAAGCCATGTTTTGGGAAAAATCAAAAGCAGAAGACAATAATAAGTAAACATGGACATACTTAAAAAGAATAGCATGGATTTTGTAGTTTTAGTAAAACGTTTGCTGCTCTGCTGCAGCCAACTTTTGAGTCCTGCATGTTTGCCACAAGATGATGAATGAATTAAAATCAAGATAATAAAGTTTTTCTGTCCTAATATCAATTACAATACCTACATTTAAGGTATTGAAAAAACAAGTACCAATCCAATCCAATGCTGTTTTTAATTCTTTTCTATTTTAAATTTGTATGCATCACTCTCTTAATGTATTTAACATGGATCTGTCACATCTGGCTGATGCCCAATCCACCAATACCAATTCAGGATATCCAATTGGTACATTATTACCAGGATTGTTTGTTAATTATTTTCCTCTCTAAACTATCCATCACATTATGTCAACAATTATCTACAGCACTGAAGAATAAGGGAACACAGGCCAGCATCAATTACAGGAAGGGCACAGTCTTTGGTCTTGTTCTGAAATCCATAAGGGCTTGTTAACAAAGCCGAGAGAGAGCATGGATCAGCTGCACTCAGATTTTTTTTACCTGTTTTATCAGAGCCTTGGTGCCAAGAAACAGCTTGGATCCAGGTTTATCACCTGTTAGGTGATGATGTCAACAAACACTTTAACACGACATAATCTGGGGCGCACTTTGAATGATTATGTTAGAAACTGTGAAATTATCTTCTTACTACACACTGTGTTGCAAATCTCTGTCTCTCCAACTCTCTCTCTCTCTCAAACACACACACACACACACACACACACACACACACATAAACACTGGACAGAGAAGGGGCACTGGCCCATTGCTCTGTCCAGTCCTGCGTGTCTGTGCCATGATGGCTGGAGATGATTGGCTCCCAGACCGCACACACTGCAGAAACGCCACGCTACACGGTCACAAGCCGGCCGCCGGGGATTAAAGGGACAGAAAGAAGAGTCTTACTGGCTGGTGACGGAGAGCGACAGTTCTGAAGTTTAGCAGTGCACAGAGACCTGGAGCCGACAAATGACAGACTGACTGTGTTTTACAGTGGTGGAATGTAAAGTACTTAAAGCCCCAGCACAGTCATGGTCCACCAGCACAGGTGTGTTCACTTAATCTGCCCAATTAAAGCCCTGCTCAGGACTGTATGGGCATATATGGACTGTACTTGATTGACATCCCCGAGTCTCCCGTTAGCTTTGTTCCATCTGTTAAGGTCGGACAACTCACCTCTTAATGATTCTAGGAGGCCTTTTTCACTCTAAACATTTTGACATGTCACAGTAGGAAAAGCACAGGTGTAAATCATAACATTAATGATGGTTGTCGGAGCTATTGCTAATGTCATTAGTAACACCTGTGCTTTTACTACTAAAGGTACGGTCACATTAGTCTTCCATTCAACAAAACTGCCTCGCACTCAACTCAGAAAAAGGATGTGATGCCGTAAGAGCAATGTTACAGCTTGTAATCTGGTAATGTATGTTGTACTAATGACTTCTACATTTCCAAACATCCAGCACCAATCGATTGGCAAACCAAGCGCATCTGCTTGGTCAATATTGAACAAAGGTGACCTGAGAGTCTGTCGGGAGATTGCGCTGAAACAGCATGTGCTTGAATTTGTCTGTCATTCAGGCTTCAATAGAATTTAATGGGAGATGAATATTTGTGGGATGAAAATGTAACGTGACCGGCTTAGGACAAGTGAAAATGTCTGCTGTGAAAAAAGCCTTTTGGTACCATAGAGTTTGGTGACCTCATGAAACATCAACGCAGAGGCCTCATCAACCAGAATAACTAAAAACAACTACCTGTGTACTACAACTTTGTACAGGACATTCAGTACAATTCTGGGGTACTTTACTTGAGTATTTCAATTTTTTGCTACTTTATATTTCTATTCCACTATATTTCAGAGGGAAAATGTGTACTTTTTACTCCACTACATTTATTTCACAGCTGTAGTCACAAGTTGCTTTGTAGATTAGGATTAAGATATGTTTTATATGATCATCTAAAATATGATGCATTAAAATAGATTATACTACCCAAAAGTTAATAATAATATTGATCCAATAATAATATAACAGGGGCCATTCTGCATAGTAAATGTAGTTTTGATCACACTGTTGCATATTGTTGTCAGTACTTATAAATTTGAATGCATTTTACTTGACTTTTACTTGTAAGTTAATGTATATGTATGCGAGTATATTTTTACAATGTAGTATTGCTACTTTTACTTGAGTTGAGGACCTGAATATTTCTTCCTCCACTGTTTGAATATTTTGACAAGTCTGTTGTGTGTACAATATGTTGTTTATGACAGAATCCAATCAAATCACCATCGGTGTTTAATCAGTGAGTTTATGTCACCCCTTCGAAAGGGACGATTTTAAGAGGGGTAATGGGGAAATCACTGATTTGAAGGTGGTGGGTTGCCATGGTGTTTAGTTGTTCGGGGAAACACACACAGAGTAGAGTGACAGGATAAGGTCCTGAGCATACATACCACGACTGATTACACTATAATGACAAGCAAAACAGCAGAAATCTCAGTTTAATTATTAAGTATGCACTCTAACTGCAGTTAGCCGGGTGGCAGCCCCTGCTAGCTACATGCTAACGAGCTAGCAGGTCGACTGAGGCACAAGTTAGCTCTTTATGAAGCTACTGTTTAACGTTTAGCTGGCCCCAAAACACAAAGGCACTCGAAAAACTGTCGCTGAGCAGTAACTATGTCTAGTTACTTCCATATGTCGACAGTCTCCGGTTAGCATGTGTCCCCCCTGTCTGTCCACGTGTTTATAAGCAGCAGAGCAGCCGGTCGGATGTAAACAATGAAACACTTCAGTCACAAACACGCATTAAAGAAACTAAAAACATGGAAATAAAGTCACACTACTCAAAGCCCTCACTGTATATGATTTATATTTAATGTCAGTACGCATGACCTCACCTTTATCCAACAAATTGGAGAGGTTACAGGAGTCGGAGCAGCTCTCCTGCTTCCAGCCAGAGCGAGAAAGACAAACAACTTCCGGGTTTGTCCAATGAAAACAGGTTGGCCGACCGTAACGTTTCACTGCGTCCTGCTGAGGCAGTTATTATGGGGATATTTGTGAAAGTGCTGGAGACTATCATGACCGATTTTGGCAACGACAAAGCGTGAGTAATGTAAAGATTGGATATTGTCAGATTAGAGTTTAAATCGCTGGGCTGGGGTGATTTTTGTTTCAGGAAATCCAAGGATCAAAGCTTGAAAATCAGTCAGGGCTGTAGCCAGGATTTTAGAAATACTGAGGATCTTTTTCATTATTTTAGTTATAGCCTGTGTCAGTCTGTTGTATAAACATGTGTTTGTGCCAGACTTTGTGAGTGGTCTGGCTAATAAAACGTTAATAAAAACTAGGAAAATGTCACATAAAGGAAACCTTTGAGGACCATAAAAACGTATAATGTGTAACTGTCAGTTATAAAAGGTAAGCTGCACTTCACAGGACTCAAATCTGTGAAGAATAAATTCATTTGGGCCTGTTTGTTGAGACCAGATGATGTGGAGGTCACAATCCCTTGTGGCATCATCAGGTAATTTGAGGGTGTCATGGGAAGATTTAAGAGATAGAAAAATATATTTTCTATAATGCAAATTTATTACGATCTCCATCTTTGTCAATGTTTTTTCTTAGTGTTTTGTTTGTTTGTTTGTTTGTTTGCTTGTTAGATAGACTTAATGATTTTTTTAGGCTCACCTCTTATAAATCATCACATGAAACCATACAAAACAAAAAGAAATCCTGTTAGAACTGAATTTGAAAATAACAGATCTGGTGTGTCCTGGTGGCCAAGGGGTCCAGCTGGGGTTCTTTGTTGCCTGTCAACCCCCATCTCTCTCTCCCCACATTTCTGCCACTCTCTGATAAAATGCCCCCAAAAACACTTGAAAAAAATAGGGGATGTGAATAACAGTGCCGGCTGAACTCTACTGTTATGCAAAATATTATCAGCTTGTGGTTGCGCATATTCTAAGTGCTCAGAGAATACCCTGAGACTATGTTATTGTGAAACGTGTACTATGATTGTAAAATGTCATTATTAAAGTTGATGTGGAATTGGGTTGCTTTACTTCTGAGGCATCATATCTCTTTCTGCAGACAAAAGATCCAGCAGGGCCCTACACTGTTTTTCACTACATAGATTATTGTCAGTCTGATGAATGCTAGGCATTTTCACCTTTCTCAATAAGACACAACTATGAAATGTCAGAATATGTGCATTTGCACACTGGGTGTGTGCGTGCATGTCTGAGTGACTAGTATGGACCTTCAGGCCTGTGCTATTATTACATGTTGATGGGAATGTAAATCTATATGTAAATGTAATTCAACAGACTGGCTATCGCCATCAGTCATATTTATAACACATAGAATACAGCAAAATTATGCCACCCTGGCTCTTATGCAGACTGTGTAACATTAACATCCATCCCCCCCCCCCCCCCCCTCCATATCATGAGAATAATTGTGAAGTCTGTATAGCCAAGTATAGGCGTCACCAACATAATGATAGCGAGCGAATGGAGTTATGATAGGGAATCAGAGGGTGAATGCCATCTGATTCCAGAGGTTTCTCCATGCGTGTCAACACAGGAAAGGCCATCACAGAGTTGGATTGTTTCCTCCTAAAGGTTAGGCTGAACCTCATGTCTCAACACTATCACCTCTTTTAGCCCATGTATACATCTGACACACACACACACACACACACACACACAAACACTTAATATCCTGCATCTGTTTTGTTTTTGGGAAGTGCATATGGGGGCCCTCTGCCTCCTCTGCTCCCCATTTCTCTCTAAATTGGATGAAGGTTCGGGATGCCTCACTGCCTCAGTGAAATTGTGATGTGGCCGCCTGATTTTGGGTTCCATGCATTTGATGGTATTTACTATTATTATTTTTAAAAAAGGTAGAGGAGACCAGCTGAATGGAGGCATCTGGTTCAGCGGTTCATCTCTGAGCGTCCAGACCACTGGCGTGTTGAAGATGGATGGAGAGTCCTGGACAGGGATTTAAAGTCCCCCGATTTCCAATCACACATTCCAGAGGGATGGTTCTGCCTGATGAATGATCTTTATTGAGGGGAAGGAGTTAAAAGAAGCATGTCATTGCTCTCATTTGATGGTGTTTGTATGTGCCATGGCGGCTCCTACTTTCATTTGGCACCAGATGCTGCAGCCAACACTTTCGATGGAGTGGTTTATCAAAACAGGATAAACTGTCAGCCAGTCTGGTGTATTGGCAATATTCTGCAACTGATGGTCATTTGTATACAAAAGTACTTGTGTGAAGACTAAAAATACCCCAACTGTGTCCTCCACACTGCTATTGCTTGGATTTAGTCGGTGTGATGAAACACTCATGAGGGGATTTTACAGAAACAGCAGTAAAATTCAGAATAACACATTGTTTTCTTTGGTAAATTTTGACCTGAGGTGCATCTTGAGAAATGACACCACATGTTTGTCTTAGTTAGTTAGGAAATAAGTAAAGCTGAATGAATTAGTCAATTAATCTATTAGCTGAGCAACAGAAAAAGAATTGGCCACTATTTTAATAATTGATTAATTGTTTAATCTAAAATGACAAAAATTAACTGGTTTCATCTCCTCCAATGTGAATATTTTCTGGTTTTCTTTGGCTTATATGATAGTAAACTAAATATTTGGGGGTTTTGGACTGTTGGTCAGACAAAACAAGACATTTTAAGATGTCACAATGGACTCTTGAAACATCTGATGGGCATTTATTTTTTGCTATTTGCTTACACTCCATAGACCAAACAATTAATTAAGTGAGAAAATTAGTTGCAGCCTTAGAAATAATGTGTAAGGTGACTGAAAGACAGCACCTGCTCAGATGTAGACTCCAACGGTAACTGGTCGTATCAGCTTGTTTCAGTTCTGTTGAAAACAAATCTGCTTCCTTTTCTGCTGTTGTTGCAGGCTTCCTTGTTACTGTATGTATGTAAATACGACCAGCCAGGCTGTATCAAAGCAGCCGGGCAGGAGGAATTCCCTCTAAGAAAGAAAGCCTCGCCCTGGATCAGCGCTTCTGAACAAAAATGGCTCTCATGCATCACCCATATGGGGCCCTCTGTGCTGGAGTCATTCGCAAACACCGGATGTACAGCGTTTGTGAACCCAAAGTCCTGTCACCAGTGCAGTTCTTTCACTGCATCACACAGACTGTGCTGTATCACTTCAGTGAAAGTTTGATCTTTTTAATCATATTAACATAGGTGTTACATTTTTATTCATTAATAGATATTACAGCATCAAATAGCTTTGCAGGATACGAAACTGACGGTGTATTAGAGGGATTCAGTAGATTCTGGAGTTAATATGCCAAGTAGAGCATGTACTAATCAGTGGCAAAGCTCACATGCAGGAAGAAACAAATGATAAAACACAGCCGGAGGGGAATGATGACTTGTCACAGGGGCATAGCCTGAAATTCTGAGCCATGCAACAGAATATTTCTTTGGCTTCTCAGTCATATTGAAATTTTAGTGGGCCCTCAGACATGCCATAGGTAACATTGCTTGGCCCCTAGAATTGACACCACCTTCACTAGCTTTGACACTGACTTATCATACAAGCACGATTCACATGCTGCTGTTTTTCCTCTTGCATTTTTGCCTTTATTAGATAGTATCCAGTACAGAGCTGACCGGAAACGACGTTGCAATTACATGGTCAGTGTCCCAAGAAAAATCTAAGGGGTCATTAGTTCATAAAGGTAATGGGAAGAGGGAGAAAAATGACACAAAATTACGATTTAAATGTTTTGTTTTTTGTTAAACACTGGATAATTCAGGCCTCTAAAAATGCTTCACATTAGAGTTGGGAGATATGGATATGATACATGCACAATCATGGTATATATAATTTTATATCACAATATTGATACATATCGTGGTATAGTGTATTTTCTGATCAAATCAATTAAGAAACTGTTTATGGATAAAATAATCAGATATGTCTGGTTATCTGTCGAATCCACTAAATGAAATACCTGACAAATCAAAGTACTTCATCAGATCGATGCAAAAATCATACTGAAATCCAATATTTCCATTAAGTAGTCCTGCTCATTGATTTGCAACACTGCCCACAATGGCTTGACGGCTGAAAAGTTTATATTGTCTGTTAGTATATATCATCATATCGCCCAAGCCTACTTTAAATTAAATGCTTTGAGAGGAAAAATCACTCTTTTCTTGAGCTGCTCTCAACTCGTGTTACACATTAATGCCATGTCCACCTATGATGAGGGTCCACAAGTAGACCTTGTCTCATTTTAAGAGGTCACATGCCAAAAAAGTTGGGAAATTATTATCTTAGCAACCAGGATGCCCTGGTGTTGATGTACGTTGTGGTCCTTTTTTTTTGTTTGTTTTGTGGTCAGTAGATCTTAGACTGGTGCTTAAAATCTCTGTTGTGTGCTGGGAGTGTCTGACAATCACACTTTTTCAAATTAAATGAATTGCCAGTACAGGTGAAACACCCACCCACACACACACACACACACACACACACACACACACACACACTCTCTCCAAGAAACACTTTTTGTGAAGCTCTGTGATCAACAGTCTGTCATTGCTTTCAGCAGGAAAAGACTAGAACAAGAGAACAAGCCTGACAACACCTTTTCAGACCGGACCAAGTGACTTGTGTCTATGGGGATTAAATTTGTGAACAGAAGCTCTATACACACACACACACACACACACACACACACGCTCCCAAAGTCCCACATACACACTCTATCGCCACACGATGCCACAACACCTCTTTCTCAGCTGCGAGTATAAAACCACATTGACAGGAGCCTTGTCCCCTCTTGTCGAATCGTCACGCTGAAATGTTTACCTTTACATACAAATGGCCTGGTGTCATGTTGTGTCACATAATGTTTCATGGACAAATAATGTGTCCCATTTCTCAATCCACCCTGCAGCCCTTAAGCCCCCTTCTAGCCTCTATAGTCACAGCAACACCCAGGCACCATGGCTGCATAAAAAATGGAACCTTGTGTCGCCACAGTGAAGTGCCACTCTGAATTAAATCCCAGGGATATAGAGGTAAGCTCAATCAGCACTGCGGCTCTGAGAGTTTTGGGGAAAGCGATGGCAAACACATGAGCACCAGAGGCAAGTTGTTATCACACTGTTTTAGTACAGGTTTCTCTGTCTTAGTGTACAGAAATGTGAGACAAAGTTGGATCAAAAGTGGCATTATGACATACCCGAAGGAGTATTGTTCAAGCCATGCATGGTTTGCTTCAAGTCTAAGAGTTAGGAGCATTACAACCTTGAGTTTGACCTTCTGTAGGTAAGTTAGGAAGTAAAGATTTATTCATATAGTAAAAAAAAAAAAAGAGCAAAACAAGCGTGGGAATATTGTTGAGTGTGGAGAGAATTTTTTAAAATGTCGATTGAATTGAAGACCTACTAGTGAGAGGAAAACTATTCCAAGGTTTATTGGCAAAGCAAATATGAATGGTGTCCCATCATTTTAAGCCGAGCTCTGGGAACACTTGGGTAAGGGTAGAGGGGCAACAGGGCTGCTGTAAATTATACAAAATAAATATAATAAATTAAAATAAATTGTTCCAAAACCAAGCTTTTTTTGGTAAAAGTGCCACCAAATATGTAAATGTGGTTGTCTCTGAGGTCAAATCTTATAATTAACATTTACCAAGAAATGATGATGGACTGTATCAGTTGTTCAAATATGTGTATGAACAGTGGTAGAAAGTAACTAAGTACAGATTACTTAAGTACTGAACTTAAGTACAATTTTGAGGTACTTTTACTTGAGTATGTAAATGTTCTGCTACTTCTACTCCACTACAATTCAGAGGCAAATATTGAACGATTTACTCCATTTACACTTTATCTTAGTTCCTTTGCAGAAAAATGGGTTTTACATAAAAAACATATGATGAGCTTGTAAAAAGGAAACATTGTTAACAGTATAAGGTAGTTAAAATTGCAAAAAAAACATTAAATGCTGCTTACATGTTAATGCATTAGTCCAATGATGTCTATGATACTATAAGACATATAATAATATAATATTTAACACACTATAATGAAAGGGGGCCATTCTGCATGAGTACCTTTATTTTTGATAATTTAAGTACATTTTGCTGGTGATACTTAAACTGACTTGCTAAAGTCACATTTTGAGTTAAAAGTAACTTTTTCTTGCAATTAAGTATTTTTACTTTATGCTATTTCTACTTTTGCTTAAGTGCAGGCTCTGAATATTTCTTCCACAACTGTTTATGAGCTTAAAAAAAACCCCAGACAGATGTTATTCTTCATAACACACTGAAATCATTGTTTCTCTTTAACACATACATTGATCTAAAGACCTCAGAACTCAGGCCTTTAAGCTGTCTTCCCCTGTAGTTTGGCCTAAATTTCTAAGGTCTGGTGAAAGCCAGAAGTCCCAGAGAGACACTGAGCATCTCCTCCTGTGTTTATGTGTTTACATATTGTTCTAATCGTCCCTTTAGTTCTTCTCTCTCGCGCTTTAATGCGATTCTTTCCGGTTCCGCTCGGTCAGAGCACGGGTCACCGATCCAACTACTCCCCCTCATATTAATTACATTAATTAGCACGGGGATGAAAAACAAACAAGTCATGATTAATATCTAAACTATGGCGAATTCTTTGAGGAGATCCTGTAGGCAAACCAAATGTGGAGCGACACCTCACTGAGGCTGCAGGAGACAAATGAAAGGATATTATAGAAAAACTATTCAAGGCATAAAATAATTAAAACAGATATAACTAGATATTAGAGTTACGTTAAGACACTGCTACAGGGGTAAAGTATTTGATACAGTCTAAATATAATTACCTCTCAAAATGGGCAACTAATGTATAAATTTATATTTTGTTGAATACATTTAAACAATATATAATGTGACATGACGACTGACTTATTTTTTCTTTTATAATATCTCTCTTAAATAATAATAATAATAATAATAATACACTGTCCTTGAGTTATAATGTGAGTTTTATTAAAATCATTCCATACAACTGTTAGGCTATATAGCCTAAAAAAGTCCTTTCTCTAATATTCACATTTGCACCACAGTGAAAGGTAAAGCTAAATTAAAATATACCTTATTATTCTTATTTCCCTCAAATTGTGTAAATTTTATACATGAATATTTCATTTTTAATGTCTTCTTGCTCTTCCTGTCCCTCATTGCATAGCTTGGCAAAATAACCAAAATTAAAAGTTATGTAGAATATAATAACTGTTGTTTTTTTTTTTTTCAAATAGCTCAATGGCAGATAATTGTACAGTCGTTTCTGCGAGCTCACACGTTTAGGAAATGCACTGAATAATCCGCTGCCATGGCCATGCATACAGATTCAACTTTTGGGCCTATAAAAAGATAAGGATGAGGCAAGTCTGCCGAGGATTCAAGATCTATTCCCCCTGTAGGAAAGAGAGTAGAGAGTTAGTCTGGGTTGTAACTCTGTGGTCTATATACCCTACTGTAGGCCTATATCAATATATCAATATTTCTTCAGCAGTCTGATAGGCTAAGTGACAACAGTAGGTTATAAGTAATAAAAATGAATCTGTATTTAGAAAGAAGATTTTAAACGACTAATTTTCTCTACGTTTGTATTTCACTCACTTCATAACATACATCTATTCTATACATCATCTGCTGTAAGTTCAAGCATAAATTCGTTTTTTTTCTCCCTGATAACAGTCTATAATTGATTTATCGG
The DNA here is from genome assembly GCA_008360985.2 of Macquaria ambigua. NCBI lineage: Eukaryota > Metazoa > Chordata > Actinopteri > Centrarchiformes > Percichthyidae > Macquaria > Macquaria ambigua. The sequence goes on along the minus strand of VMKM01000596.1, from coordinate 31,863 downwards.
CGGCTGTTTCTCCGCTTGAAGGTCAGAGTTGGACCTCCTTTTTGGTTTCCCCGCCATCACATGGAAACATTAGTATTTATGGTTTGATGTTGTGGGCGCGAGCCGAAGGTCAGGGTCGTAGTGTTGCAGCGCGAGGCGACAAGCAGAGCAAAATGGGTCGCTGTCTCGCGCTTTGTTCCGCACTCAATTGTCTGGGGGCTGCGCGTGAACCCTGAGACCTGCAGCTGTCTGGAGGACAGAAACGAAACGGAAGGAAGGAGAGGTTTGACTCCGAATAAAGAGACACAGCAACTGTCTTTTAAATCTTAATTTTCCTCTTTCGCAGTTTTTGGTCAGGCCCGGTAAGACTTTGTGGTGAAATCTTGCATGTTTCCCCCCTGGCGTTTCAGTGACAGACTGATGTGAAAGAAAGTGGCCTTCATCGCAACGCACAGTCCCCCCGTTTTGCCTCTGCAGTAGGTTAGATCTCATTTGTCTTGCCCTGTTCACGTATTTTCCCCTGGTGTGTTAAAATGTTGTGACGCTGAATCTGTTGCCTCACAACAGGAAAACGAAGATATTTTTGGTGTGTTATCCCCTTACTTCCGGCTCAAGCTGTACCCTGTAGTTAGCTGAACGCACTCATGCCTGAGTATTATAATTTCACCAAAGAGAGACTTCCACTGCTCATATAGTTTCAGCTTTTGTCTTAAACTGGGATGTGCAAATATTCACACAATGGACTAAGTTTCTGATAGCTATAGGCTGTTTTTGTCACCTCTGTTTAATGAGGAAAAGTATTTTTTTAATGTATTTTATTTTATGTTTGTGTGTGAGTGTGTGCAACCACTATTGGTTTGGTAAAATAAAAGATCATTTGGTAAATTAAAGTGTGAACAGGGAAGGGAACAATGGGAAAGAGTGTACCTTTTTTTGAGGGGCTTACCTGTCTAGATTTTTGGATAGGCTAATGATAAGCCAAAAGAGACCCTGGGTTACACAGGGCAGGTGTAGGCTATAACTAAAATGACAGTAAAACCCTCTCATTTGGTCTAAAATCACTGTAAAACCCTGTCTTCAGTGGATGCTTGTTTTAATAAAACGGAAGCGCCAAAGAGAGCACACATGTTCAGGAAATCTTGAATGTCATTGTTCCGCCAGAGAATAAAGTTCTCGATGAGAACTAAACAAAGCGGTGAGTATCAGTATGAGTGGGAAATTTCAGTTGGCAAATTAATATTTAAATGAAATGTTATGCGCTCACAGGTGTGTGTCTGCGAACAATCAGAGCCGAGGACCGGAACTATCCGCTTTGTAACAAACACTCTGCACACAGCGCATGCAGGAGGAGAAGACTGCACCCTCAAACAGCAGAGCGGTGTAGTTGAAGTTGTAGCCCTGTGTATTGCACCTGCTCCACAGTCTTTCGGTCCGCGCGTAATGCGTAAAGAGCACCGTGCGTAACAGGTGCATACTGGCAGAGGAGGGGAGAAGTTTGGAGAAACTCTCATAAACGCTCTTTTGGAAGTTGCTGAAAGGACATTGAGCATAAATGCACTGAAGAACCAACTTTCTCTTTTTTTATAAGCGACATAATTTATACCTGCCTACATAGCTACCTTGTGTCCCAGAGGAAATGAATCTAACATAAAAGAAGGGGAGAGGGGGAGAGTAAGAGAAAGAGAAGGGGAGATTGGGGCGGGGGCGGGAAAGTTTAGTAAAGTGGAACTTGGTAACAGATGCGAGTGAGGGGGGCGCGGCCCTGCAGGGAAGGGTTGAGGTTGTATGTTTGTGTGTAGCCTACGTATGCGTGGCCTCGCGCGCGTGTGTTAATACGTGCACGTGTGAGCGTGTGCGCGTATTGCATTTGTGTGTGCAAGCTCGTGCAGGAAAAGGACAGGACATGAGCGCACATTGAGAGAGCGGCTCTTTTACTCGGCGTGATCATTTCACGCTTCCCCCCGAAGCCTTTTTTCCACCTAAAGCGTTTAGTTGCAGCTGACTGAGCACTTGCAGGGTGCAATAGGGAGCGGAAGGGTCGAATTATTTCAACCTACAACTCGCCCCCAAAAGTACTGTAGGACGAAAGAAAAAAAAGAGAGGGAGAGAAGAAAACAGTGCCAGAGTGAGGGAGAGAGAGAGAGAGGGAGAGGGAGAGGGGGACACGGGAAAAAGTTTTTGTTCTTTTCCTTTTTTTTCTTCCTTCATCGCCTCCCCCTGTTCTAACCGGGTAACATGGACCAGGGGCCCAAGAGTCCTGCACTGCGGCTGGGGAGAGCAGGTAGGCTCGAGCTTAATTTCACTTTTATGAAGAGTTGAACTTTTTAAGTTTAGAATTTTTTTTTACTAATTCGAAACTTTTAAATATAAGTTGTGGGAGTTTTATGTGGAAATGCAAGTTATTAGAAATGTTTCATTTTAAACTTTTGTATGTTGTCCTGAGTTATTAGTATAAGTATTACAGTGTTATCTGGAGTAGTCCTCTACGACGAAAATTAGAAAAACCTGGAACTTTAACTTATTTTGTACACAAATCAAAATGTTTTATCTCAAATGTGTGACTTTATGACTTTTGTGGGCCAGTGATGGAGTCAGGATGATTAGCTAGTACTCTGTTATTGGACATTTTTTTTCTGTCTTTAAAAACATTCACAGACTTTAAAGAGCCAAAGTAAAATATGGCTAGAGACTTTGGCAGTTTAGGATTTATATTTTTAATATGATTATGATATCAATAAGGGCTTTGTTTCATTATAATTTTTTAAAGTTACAATATTTTGGCACTGTATTCTCGTAGTGAAAAAAAGTGTCTGAACTTGTTGGTTTGGTTGGTACCACATTCTGCCGTCAGGTCAGCTCCACGTGTTGGTCTGAGAGGGGTACATTGATACCTTGATTGGTCCTTAAGATAAAACCCACTGTGGATGTGTGCAAGCTTATGAAGCAGTGTGTGTGTGTTTGTGTGGCACAGGCATGCAGGGATACACGATTACGCACAAACACATTTGTTCAAATATTTGTTAAATGCAGCTCAATCAACTTTTAAATTTGTGTTAAGAGGACTTTGACCATGTGAGGTGACAAGCAATGAAAACTCTGACTTTCTTGTCTGTGTTTTGTGGACCAAAAGTTGAAGTTGCAAGTCCAAAATAACTCTCTAAAGGAGTCTGGGCTGGATTATTTCCTGCGTGTCTCCATCACTTTATTCAACAAGTTCATCTACTATAGGCCTATTCATAAAACAGCAGGGTCTGGTACAGCAATGGATCAGGCCATCGACCTTGTTATGGCACCCAATGGATATCACATCATTTCATATTGCTGCCCGCTGTGTCTGCATTGATAAAATGTCGTTTGTCATTAAGAAACGGTGGGCAGGCGATCCTCTCTGAAAGGGCAACGTGCTTCGTGGAAATGATTTTCTCCAGAAACGCAGAAATCTGCTTTAGTGACGCCCATAGTTGCCTGTTACTAAGAATATGGTAATGCACACATAGTACATGTTTAAGATAGTTATGAAGCCACATTTATATAGGGGTTTAAACTGCATTTAGTGTTGTTTTTCTGATTAATTTTCACAATATTGTGACAAGGAGGTGTGCTTCGATTCCAACACGTTGTCTCATAATAGAAATACATTAGCTTGTGCCCGGCCTTCTATGGAAATGTGTCATCAATGGATGGTCTGTAAGACAAATAATGCCTCCTTTGCAGTCTTTTGTGGAGTGGGCCTTACCCCTGATAAACGGTGAAAGCAATGGGATTTGTAGCAATTGGATAATAAGCTTTTAACCACTGAGGAAATCAGAGTTTAAAGGTGGCCCTCCCCCGTTGTCGTGTAAAGTCTTTAGGGCCCAGGGCCTATACCTACAGCCTCTCCATTTCCTCTCACTTTAAAATACGTGCTTGGGGTACAAAGGAGAGTCTGTGAGAATGAACATGGATCTAATGAGACCCCCTCTCTCTTCCCGCCCTGTAGGTTGGCCGTGCGTAAAAGTGCGTAGGTCGGTTCTTTCCAATAAGCAGGGCCGCCATTTCAATCAGTCTGAGTGGGGCAGTGGGGCTGCGTTAAATTATTATTTTACTAATGAGAAAAATTAGACATAGGTCACTTATCTGTTCTGGTCTTATAGAAATCATTGATTATTGACTCCCCAATTTTAACATATGACTTCCAAAAAAAAAAAAAATGTCCGCTCTCCATTGTAACAATAAAAACCCCACACAGGCTAAATTGGATTCCCTGACGCTAACGTTTGGTCAAATTCTCACTGAGAGACACCGTTTAGGTTCCAGCTTTGGTCCAGATTTACTGTGTCACCTTCAACCAACCCTGTGTGTGTATGCCTCCCTGCAGCTTAATGACCTCCTGACTATTAAGCTTTCATACATTATATACGGAAACCAAGAAAAGCCGCGATAGAGAGAGATGGAGGGTTGAGGAGAGTAAGAGGGGAGGGAGGGGAGAAAGAAAGAGAGAGACGACCTCACATGGCATAGCCTACTTTCGTTTTGACCTCAAGTGCCCCATCATAACACAGGACAAGGACTGATATCATGGCCAGCGGGGCCTTGTACTCCATCTGACAGATGACAGACTGGTCTTTACTTGGATTATCATCGAGCCAAATGATTACAAATAGGTCCATTTGATCAGGCCCGTGAGTGGGAGAAGCAGTGAGTGTGATTTACCTGCTCGGCACACAGTCGAGTTCCACCTCGGGAAGTCCAAGACGCTTCACCCTCCAGTCCATATATTTTATTTATTAGTTATGACTTTTATATTTTATAAGCAAATGAAAACGTAAGAAGAGATACGGGAGCTTTCTCATTATGTTTACAGTCAGCGGGCGTGTAATAAACGAGCTGGTGGAGTTAACATGCGCTATTAATTTTTCATTGCTTTTTCGTTTCGAGGCTCGGGCGCAAAAAGCAAAACAGCCGAAGCTTTCATGGTGGATGGAGGGAAGGGGAAGGAAGGGGAAGGAAAGGAAGAGGGAACACTTAAACAACAGCATTGCCTCCAATTTGCCTCCAAATGATTATCACAACTCAACCACATTCTTACTAATGTTTAAAAAAGTATACACACCCTCTTCCTCCCCCTCCTCCTCCCTCCCATCCTCCCATTTCCAAGGTAATGAAATATGGTAATGGATTTGGACCCCCGGATTAAAGTCGTCCTACCCTGATGGAAGTTTTCTCCAAATTTTCAACCCTAAAGCAACAACAATTTGTATACATGATTGATTGTGTTTGGATTTTTTAATTGCTTATGTATTTAATTTGCAAATCGGAGAGACAAGGGCGACGGCTGCAATTTACTTGTATGAGGAGAAAAGCGCTCGTGTCTATATCTCAATAAATAAAAACAGACTCTGGCTGCAGAGAGAAGAACGAGCACAATGAAAACGAAAAGAATATACACATATACGCAAAATATGATATCGTCATGCGTTTTCTTTTGAGTCCCTGTTTGCAGACATCAATAGCCCAATACTCTACTCTCTCAATGCAAAATAACCTATGTATTAATTTATCTGGAAAAGGAAAGAAATACAAAAAATACAAATTGTCAATTTAAGAATCTGTATATTGTAACATGCATATAAAAAATAGCATATAGCCAACAGATTTCCCACTTTGCAGAGTATTTTCTCGCAGCAGTGTCTCTCACGGTCATTGTCTATTCGCCTCCTTTCCTTCATATGTGGCCTAAATTGCAGGCCCAGGTCTTTGGTGCATGATCCAAGTCTAAATATCTAAGTTCCAGTTTCCTAACTGTATTCTGGTCTGTTTTTTCCTCTCAATTTTTTAAAATAAAAAACAAAAATCAATGTGGTTTGCTTTCTGTCAGCCTTGTATGAGGCCCTAATTCATGAATACTCAGTAAAGAGATGTGAAATATGAATGAGGATTAGTGTGAATGTTTCGGGGTGTACTTTACTGTCAGTGGATTAAAGAGCAGGGACGTGGAATCAATGAAGATTCATGAAACCATATTTAGTGTTGAAAATCTGGATTACAGACATAGAGTGGGTTATTTAACAGCCAAAACCACAGATACAGTGCTGCGTACTGATATGCTTCCATGTAGGCCTGCATCCTTACATCTGGGCGTCACTTTAGGGCCCATTTGGAGTTCAAGCGTGTTGATAGTAAAGTTCCTGTATGTCTTGTATTTGCGCGTGTGTATATATGTGTGCACGCGCGTGTGCGTACGGGCATGGTGCCCGAGGTTGAACGCCCCCTCGTGGTTCATCCTGTAAACAGCCCCACCAAAAGACGCCTCCGACAGAGAGCAAAACCCCCAAGAAAACCCACCAAGCTTCCACTTTCTGACATGATTTGAAACAGAAAAAATGACTGAAATAAGAAGAAATATGTTTGTTTTTAATGAGGACAACCTGAGAGTGTGTGAGCGCACTCCAGTTTACTATCTGGAGGGGTGGGGGTTGGGGGGGGGGTTAGAAGTGCACGATATGACAGGAGGCTAGAAACCAATAATTCAAAGCAAGAAATCTACAATTAAAAAATCTGAAATTAAATAAACCCAATAATATAATGCATTGACCTTTTCAGGATCTGATTCATTGCCTTGGGGTACATCAAGCATGTAAGTCTTTAGAGTATAAACCTGAAACCTATAGAATAAGGTAAACATTGTTATTGTTGTGGTTGTTACTGTTGTTCATTAGTATGTCACTGTAATTACCAGCTTCCTAAATGATGTTATAGGTAGTATCTTTAATGACACTGTTATATAGCCAAGAATGTCATGATCACGTCTCTGTGGCTCTAATCTAAGGGTTATGCGTGTAGTATAAACACTGTGGAGCTGAAATGATTAAATGTCTAGAAACAGGAAGAAGGGAAATAACACTTTTTAATTTGGCTCATGCTTTAGGCTATTTGTGTGGTTAATATTACAGGGGCGAGGCTTAGATATGCCCTCTCAAATCAGGTGGGACGAACATGTAATGAATCCCTCTCTCTTTCAGTTTGGAGTGTAAATGCGGAGCTCGCCAATTGCATTTCATTAAAAAAACGACACCCGTTTGGATCCGCAATCAATTAGGTAATGAGTGGGAATGCATGTTTCATACACTTTCTCTCAATTCTCCCCAAGCTAAAGATTTATAACATTGTGCTGAAGGAAATTATGCAGGGCCAATTGTTTTCACAACACTTGACAGCTCTCACTCCTGTAGGTCTACAAAGATGGTTAAATGAATAGAAAGCTTAAGGTTTTTGAGGGAAATTTGAACTTGAATGTGTTTCCCTGAAATGCTGTGGGCCTATAAAATCTGCCTTTTTGCGTATGTATTCTTTTATACCTGTTTTTTCATTCCTGAAAGATGGACAATTACTGTTTGAGTTCCTGAGCATTCCCTCATTTATAAAGCCTTGCTGCAACTAAGCCTCATTTTTTAGTAATACTCAATTAATTAGCCATTTAATATTGACATGAATAAATTGAGCGCAAATGGGTATAAAGGCATTAAGTTTTTTACTTCGTTAATTGAAATTAAACATACGATCATCTACTCCCCGAGCCCTGCGTCGCTTCAACGAGCCTCCCCATTGGTGGACGGACAATACATACGGGGCGTCATTGGCCCACGGGATTCGCGCCAGCCAATCAGCGCGCTCCCCCGCCCGACTCTATCTGGGGTTGGCGGTGACGTGGAGGCAACGCTCGCGTTGTGATTGGCTGGATGCGCAGTGAGTGACGGGCAGCTGGCCGGCGCGTGTAGGTTAGGGTTCCAGGGGGTTGTGAGCGCGGGCGCTGTCCGCACGAGAGCAGGTCCTGAAACGCGGCGTGCGCCACCGTGGACGCTGGGCGCAGGCAGCTTTTCCCTGTATAGTTAAAGAAGCCTGTTTATGTACATATTTACATCACGATCTGTGGCGTTTTCTGGCGTGAGCGCGGAGAAAACTACCTTTTGAATTTGGACAGGACTGTTTTCTTTTCCAGCGCGAAGAAATGCGTCTCCAAACTCACACATAAACCGGGAGTCCAATAGCTCCGTTTGTGCAGTGAGTCCTGGTCAACACAGAGGGGGGAAGAGATAGTAGAGTGACCAAGAGCTGCCTTTCGTTCATACAAACAGGATAACAACTCTCACATCAGCCTCAGCAGCTTTTACTCAAACCAGAGAGTGCTGTTTTTTTTATTTTCCTGCTGCGTAATTTTCTCTCCCTCTTTTTTTTTGGCACGGTGGATATGAGACTTCAAGATGTGAGCATTCATCCGCTCGCACTCGCTTTATTGATGGGAGATTACCAAGTGTTAATGTGAAAGCAAGTGCCGAGGACGATTTGTGACAAGAAGAAATGTGCAGCAAATAACCTGGAAGAAAAAGAACCGTGGATCTGTAAAGCATATTTTTATTTTTCGAACTGGGTTTTATTATTTTTTATTTCTCTTTTTTTAAATATTTGAACAGACTGAAAGGAGAAAGTTCAGCCCCCATCGGTTAAGTCTCAGTTCAGGGGTCACGGCCAGCGGACCGAGGAGGAGAGAAAGGGAGGGAGGCCACTTTGTTTGCTCTCCATATTTTTGGCAAAAGTTTGAATCTGTTTTCCTTCTACTGAGGCGACTCAGTGTAGACGAGCAGCTGAAGGAATGAGCACTATTCCTGTCGTTTCCCTCCTCTGGTTTTGGAGACGCCAGAACACCGGTGTGGTGTCCCGTCCCCATGAGGAGGGAGCCCGTCTCTGATTCATATTTTTGACGCCATTTCTTTCTTCCCTTCCACCTGAAAACCTCCAATTTTCTATATTTTTATTATATTTTTTATTAGTTCGAGTACAACCTGTGTCACTTTGTCAACCAATTAAAAAAAATCAATTTTTAATTAATTAAGCAAAAAAAAAAAATCCTCTCTTGAAGGGAACTGGTACCCCTTTCCATTCATTGGAGGTCACGGTCTGTCAGTAAAGTGGCCGACTGAGCGTCGGGGCGTCCGGTGGCATTTTTAAGAGCCCACATATCGTTTCTGGGCCCTCCAGTCCTACCGTACCGATGGAGATTCACTGTAAGCACGACCCGTTTGCTGCAATGCACAGTAAGTTTACGCGTTTATATTTTCCCCCATCTGCATGATCCCATCTGCCCTGAACTGAAACAACCCCCACATCACCAACTCTGTGTGCATATGCAATAATAACAGCGGAGTAGCAGCATTTCCAGCTGCACCACACACTGCAAAAAACGTCCGCGCTTTATGTCTATTTATCTCTATTAATTTCTTTCATTTTTCTTACTGAAACGAGATCATAAAGTCTTCAGCAATGCTGAAATAATGTAAGTTGCACTTACATTATTGCACTTCGCTGATGGAAACCAGCTTTTTGCAAATCACGTTTTGATATGAATTGATCTGCCTTGATTTAAAAAATCTCGAGACTGCCTTAGTGAAACTTTGGAAATTTGTTGTGCAAGTGAGTTATCTCTTCTCTTATACTGGCACATATTTTTCATTTCTTTTTTTTTAAAGCCAAATTTAGTGGGTTGCTCCACTTAATGACTTCTTATGAGGTAGATATTTTTTGCAGTGTTTTAAATCGGACACATTCAAAAGTTTAGACCCAAATTATCTATTATTTTTTCCTCGTTTATGAATTTGCTATTTATCCTTCCACTTGATTTTTTCTGTCTTGTCTCGTGCAGAATTGTATCAAGCAGGTACAGTACTTTGACTAAGCTGAAGTGATTTATTTTAAATTGTGAAATGAAAGGCTATGCAGTCCTATATGTTGTTGTATTTGTTGGTACCTTGTGTAAGACGGTTTGGTGTGTTTCCCCCTTTGAAGGCAAGAGGAGGTGCAGGGGTCAGAGAGAGAGACAGAGAGAGAGAGAGAGAGAGATCGGGGTAACAAAGCATGACTAAAAGCTGAACTTGATCCACAAACAGTAACAGTGTTTCTGCACATAGACAGACACACACACTGCACTTCACACACACAGGTGCAAGCAGGAGATGTGCTCAGGTCTTAGAATAATAACAAGGCGAGACTCTGTTGATCCCCCGCAGGGAAATTCTCCTTTCACTGCCCAGCAGGTCACACAGGTCCAAGCCTCACAGCATGCAGCAGGCTCAGTGTCTTGCTCAAGGACACTTCAGCAGCGCAAGGTGCTTGGGGACATGCAGGGTAGGCTACATGAATGGTAGGGGGGGTGGGGGGGGGGGGCACAACTTGTTCACTCAGTCGTGACATGGCGGGCCTTGCTTTGTTTATTCAGCCCACTTCCCCTCCCCAAATACTAGCTACCTCCCTTCACGTGGAATTTATTGCATACCAGTGACGAGAGTTAATATCAGTAACAATTGAAAAAACAAGACTTTTATTTTTTCAATCTTTCAGTCTTTGGGCAAAAAACACACTGAGCTTTAAAGGAAAATCACTAAACAATAGATCCTATCGACTATATATGTAGCCCAGCTAACTAAACCCCCACGTTTAATATCTGAAATTAATATCATATTTTCAGTTAATCAACTCCCAAAGATTGGGTGTAATGGAGGCCCAAATAATAGGAAATAATTAAATTAAGAACTTCAACTGTACTTTCAACAAGCTTAATTAATAGCATTTTTAAAATCTTTTAAATGTACATTTTCTTAAAAGAAAAATGTGATTTTAATAGAGTCCCATATTCGGTGGCTCTGCATGTAATATTTTGCCTCTGCACTTAAAATCTGAATAAAGCGTCCTGCAGGCATTTCAGCGTGTAATAGATTATGCATTATATATCTTATTGCAGTTTAGTCCCGGAGAGAACCCGTGTTATGTGACAGACAGAGGTTCCCACGGTGCGTTATCCTGCAGGATTAAGAAAAAAAGCTGCACGCACACACACACGCACACACACACACACACACATCCAAAAACTAGAACGAATCCCGTTTCCTCTTCCCTGCCGTTTCACCAAAGCCAATGACCCGCGGTGCTGACGGTAACAGCGGAGCTAAAGTTATATATGTCAAATCTCGGAGACGCTTTAAAACGATTACACCTAAAAAATGTCAAAGGTAGAGAGAGAGAGAGAGGCTGGGCTGAATCGACTGTGACGCGTGGAAATGTTGTTGGGCGAGTGTGGATGTGCGCTGTGTGCCTCAGAGTGTGTGTGTGTGTGTCTGTGCGTGTGACCGTGTGTATGTGTGTTAACACTTTCGTAAAACAGCCTAAAGTTCACAACGTTAGGAGTGTTTGTAGCATATGTGTATTGGGGAGTTATAATATTAACATGCTAAGTCTTTTTGTTTTACTTTTTTTAATATAAAACAAAGGTTATTAAGTGTCTCACAGTCAACACTTACTCACTCTAAAACCTGACAGTTATTTCCAATTAAAAAATATTTCTTTCTTTCGGTAATAAAAGCTGATGTTTTTTTTTACCAACAAAGTTAGGCTACTTTATTTTTTTGAGTCGAACATCCCATTCGTTATGTCCGTTTCGGGTCTAAAAGTCTTGTCTCATGTTGACAATAAAACAAAAAATCAATCATTTTAAATGATTCATATCATTCGTGAAACCCCATGACCAATTGGTTATAACTTTGGAGCGTGTTTTGGCACCATAAGCAACAATATATAGCAGTGATGTTTTAAAAAAAATCTATAGCAGGTAATTGTGATGATAATGAGCTGAATTTCATAATCACGTATTGTAATGGTAATGGTGGCATGCTGAATATTAAGTAGGCGAGGCTGTGGCCTACCTTGGTGAGTTAGCCTAAAGAAAAGGGAAAAAATCTGACAGGCAAAAATACATAAATACTCACTAAAAGCACGTTTTCTACATGAAAAAATACATTAATCTTATTTAAATTAAACTTCATCCTGACCACTGAAAAAACGAAAGTAAAGAAATAAATAGGTTGAAGTAGGCCTAATTAATTTATTTTTTAAGTTTTTTTTATTTTTTTTATCAAATCATCCTTTTTCTTACCGGAATCTCCGGAAAACAGACTTCTTTTGATCTAAGATAACTATTTGTTAATCTAACCGTTTATTAACAAGATCCCCTGAGTCACACTTCGCCGACAAAATATTAGTTATTCCACCTTTTCCTGAGAAAAGAAAATAACACTATACGTCCAAAACGCCTGCCTGGCACATCTCACAAATCTATTCACTGTTTGCTCAAGGAAATTTGCTTCATCTGTATTCTCGCGGGCAACTTTCCAAACAGGTTTTCAGCCAAAAGTAATTTCTAGTTCCCCTTTTTTTCTTTCAAGAGAGAAGAGAGAAAAGAGAGCGAGAGGGAGACAGAGAACCGGTGGCGTTTTGTTGCGATTTCTCTTTCGCTTTATTTTTGAGTCGTCAGGCCGTGACGAGGCAGATGAGAGATGAGAGAGAGAGACATAGAGGAATGTAGCGGGAAGAGAGAGACAGAGAGCCTAATGGACCTTATTTTCTGGATGGGGGAGCTCGAATATATTCTGCTTTATCTCTGTATTTTATCCTCCCGGAAACAGTGAATCAATCAAACATTTAAGGAGGTGCAGGGCTCTTAAGTCAGCTCCTATAAAGGGTAAATAAATAAAATACAACAGGGGATGCATAATGACCCCTGGTCCCCTCGCTGTCTCTGTCCCTCCAGGATGAAAATGAAGCTGCTGCCTCTGCCAACACTCCCCCCTCTAGAGACTGTAGGTTCAGCTTTTATAGAAATACCACTGAAAGCCAAGACCCCTAATTTGGCAAAATCTTTGTATCTAATTTGCAACAAAAACCTCCCCGAGCCCGGCCAATGTTGATTGAATTTCCGGGAGCAAGTGGTTAATTTGTTTGGTCAGTGTGATGAATTACTGGACCTCTGTCGCTAAACTCACACAGCTGTGAGGGAACATCAGTCCTCAATTCTTCTGTAAGGTGACGAGTCTCCATATTAATTTTTTAGGCATCTGTCCACAAGAAAAGGAATAGATTCCTCCCAAAACGCAAGGCGATTTTATGGGTATTTTCCTGTTGTAATGAGAAAAACTGCAAGATCAAATTTATTCTCACTTTAGGCTCCCACTACCTAATGCCCAATACTATAGCCGTGTAAAAACATGGCATATAGTTTTTAAAATGCAACTTATATCACTTATTCAGAGAATTATGCTACAGTGGCCGATAGACAAATGCCTTTATAGAATGCGTAAGTTATTGTGTTTGTCCCTATCAGTATTTATAGGCCTGGAAAATAAATTTCAAACACATAATCCCCACAACCTACCCCAAGAATGGTGAGAGTCTGAACGCCTAATGCCAACAGTAAATACACAGATAAGTGAATAAATAGTTATCTGGAGGTTTTTGTAGGTCACAAGTCATTCCTCTCCATCTCTTTACAAAGCAAGGCGTATTTCATGCCCTGGCCCAGATAGGAAGGGTGAAAGGAACCATTTCATTTACTCTTATCTGAGAGAGAGGGAGAGAGAAAGAGAGCGAGAGAGTCTTCTCTGCAGATACCTGTGGTGGTGAGGAGGACCTAGCACAGTAGGCTTCTATAAACGACCCTGCAAAACTGTGCTTTTATTCAGCGAAAGGTTTCAGGACATAATAATAAAGAGAGGAGGAAGGAATAATGCCTTTACACAACTATACAAAACATTCACAGGGAGCAAGAGAGAGAGAGTGTGTTAAAGACTTGTGCTAAAGAATTTGTCCATGTGGGTCAGCAGGCTCGTTGCTGCTTTGAGGAATATCTAAAAATGTGTGTGTGTTTTCTCACAGTAGCCAGCGGGACGTCACAGTCATAATTTCCAGTAAAATCACAGGAACCAGTCACAGTAAATCAGTGGATTAGGCTCCTCCTTTTTTAAAATTAAAGTGAGAGATTTATGCACAAATAGAACAGTAGGTATCAGGGGCACGCAGGTGGGCTAGGCTATGCTGACCATGAACCGCAACAACCCCGGTTCAAGTCCAGCCGGGGACCTTTACAGTATTGCATTGCATTCCCCTTCTCTGCTCCCTTGTTTCCAATTATCTCTCTAGTATCAAATGTCCAATAAAGGCACAAAATGTCTCAAAATATACAAAAAAAAGGAACAAAAAAAAAGCAGTTCAGGCAGAGTGTAGTGGTTCCCAGTATTTCCGGTGAATCAAGGATCTAAGGACAGAGGGTGTAGTATGCTGCCCTTTGAGGCAAATTTGAGATCTGTGATTTTGGGCCATGCATGTAATTGAAAAACTGACTTGACTCTCCACCCTGCACTGGCCCAGGAGCAGAGAGTGCAGAGTTGCACCTGCTTGCATCAAAAACCACCAGCAGACTCACACGCGTGCAAGCCAACAAATCATCATGATATGTGGGATAGCGAGTCTTACAGATCTCTATTTCATATCATTTCAAAGTGCAGACAGTACAAAACAGCTTCCTGGATGTTTGCCCCAAATTCGTACAAATAGCAGCAATCTAAGTATACGCATCTATCTATTGAGAGATGTTCCCAATCAGAGTCCAGCTGCCTTTGAGTCCACTATTCAGCTCTTGAAGAGCTGTGGCTGCTTCTTCCATTGATACCAAATAATCCAAATCATCTGTAACCAGTTCACCAAGTTGAAACTATTAGGTTTTGTCAATGCCCAATGAATGATCCTCTTGTGTCACGCGTGATGTCATTGCGTTGCTACCCATCAGACAGCGCAACGCGTCATACTCTGAAAGCCACGCCCACCGGAGGGGAAAACAGTCGGCGCCACAAAATGCAACCAAGGGCCGAAACGTTAACAAAATGCCTGTAGCTAGATAAAAACATTAGAGTTCAGCATGTCAAAGGATTATTTTAGCATCCTATATGTACCAGAGAGGAAAAGGTATATTGACAAACTCAATGTTGTTGGTCTATCTCAGTGTCCCTTCTCATGCTAAGTTACTGTAGTTAGCTAAGGCACTTGCAAACATAATACTGCATAGCTTTCTGATTTAGCCACATTCCACTACACAAGTTGTTTACTATCAAACTGCTTTAGCTTAACTTACAGCAATATAGTTTGCCTAAAACTGACATTTGGATATTTGACTGACCAGTGACAAAATGCTTGCTGCACACACAGGTCTCCTGAGTGTCAGGATCTCACAGTTTTCCCCTTCTTCCTGCTGGTGCCTCACGTCTGTATCCACTTTTGTCTTCTTAAACGTTCTGTTTTTCGGTTCGGCAGCTTATAGAAAACTTGGTTCTGGGTTCTTTACCCTGTTGGTAGTGCATCCTACCACACAGCAGCTTTTAGGCATTTTTCTGTTGTTTGCTAGCAGACCGAAACGACAAGGAGGCGCCACCTTTATGCAATACTAAGTCAATGTAGAGCGATGAATTGTTTTACCCTCCGGTGTGGGCGGGACTTAAATGCGCTCTGTCTCTATCTATACTAAGGGCATAAAGAAACATTTACACATATTACTTCAAAGACATGTATTTCCTTCTGGGCAGTACCACAGTTGATTTATTAAAAGGGTGAGATTTAGTATTGCACATCTGTAAAGTTAGAGGACTTGTGTGAGATAAATTTTAAAAAGAATAGCCTAGTTAAAAGTCGAAGCAGGGGAGGTCCTGACTTTTAGTCCCTAGTATGGGTCAAGCTCCAACTAAACGCTGGGTCCTACACTTCCCATAATGCAAAAGTGTTTGCATTAGACCTTCCAAACCCGAAAGATATCCACGTCTTTCAAACTCCATGCCCACAGTTTGTAAAGTAGGGTTGTCCCGCCACAGCCATGCCAACACAAAATATAAAAATTAAAACACATATTCTTTAATTTAGTGGATTTCTCCTTTAATGGAACAGATTTGATGTTAACTGACAAATGCGTTGGATACAGCTGATGTGATTATATTGTCTTTTAAAGTTCATGCCGGTTGTTACATTTCATGCCATTTAGTCTTTGAGCCTTGGTTGAGCCCAGCTTTCATGGACATTGCATGAATATGACTCTGTCTCTATATTGCTGTCTTTAGTAAAGAAGCGATTGCTTTTCAAATTGCGCTGTCTGCAGCCGGCATCTGCATAATGAGGCTTCTTCTATCTCAAAAAATAAAGTAGTAAGGAAGAGAGTGACCATCCACATCAGCCGTTTGGAAATAGCTTTGTTTGATTCCACAGAATGAGACTCTCTAGACTTCAAATTTCTGTATTTATCCTCCATGTGTGGATCTATTTTATATTTGAGCTGGAGGAGGCTCTGTGTGTGTGTGTGTTTATTTTATGCTGGTGGAGGAAAGAAGAGGACAGGGGGACAGGTTCAGGGGACAGCTATGTGTTTAAGGGGGTATCCCTGCTGGGGTAATGTGTTTAAAATCTATTACCCCCACAGCTAGGATTAGTGTGTGTGAGTGTGTGCGTGTGTGTGTGTGTGTTTCCCCTAAAGACGTAATCACTATGGTAATACAAAAGCCAGTGGATTATGTGGTAGAAAAAATCTGGTTGATTTATACTCTGCCTTTGGTGAGATATATACAGTATGTACACACACTACTGGGGAGCGGGAGAGAGAGTGTTGCCCAAATAGTTCTCCGTCTCACTCTCTCACTCCAACGTACCGTAGTTTCCCACTACTGCTGACTATCTTGGCTGTTAGAGTGGTTAGCATTGTCGTCTCAAAGCCTGCATGGGTTCTGACCTGGCTTGGCTGCTTGGAGCCTTTCAGTGGAGAGTTTGAAGAAGTGTGAATGTGTTTGTCTGACTAATGCCCTATACTGCTCACCCGTCCAGGATCTACCCTGCCTCTCCTCCCAGTGCATGCTGGGGGTAGGTTCCAGGACTGGTATTAGTGCTGAGACAATTAGTTGATGCATCAGTTCTGTCAATTGACAGAAAGTTAATCGGCAATAAGTCTGATAATCGATTAATTGCTTTGTCATTTTTAAGCAAAAATGTCAACAATTCTCTGGTTTCAGCGTCTCCAATGTGATCATTAGTCTTCCATGACAGTTAACTGAATATTTTGGGCTGTTGGTCAGACAAAACAAGTAATTAAAGACATCACTTGAATGATGAATTCAAACTGTATCCCTATAAACGTGCTTGGTTATACTTTGCTCCAATTGACACCCATTTTCTACTTATTGTCCCTGCTGTTTAAATCCGTCAATCAAAAATGGAAGTTTGTCCGATGAACGAACAGGCAGCTATGATTTTCTATGTCTTATGGTTACAGTAGTGGAAGAGCGAAGGATTAACAGTTTATAACAATCCCACCAGAATTATGTAAAGCTTGTTCTATACCAGTCTTATTCTCTTTCATTCATTTCCTCTTATACTTCCATCCCTCAGGGGGAATATTAGTGGTATCTTTCAGTAAGGGGCCAGGGCCAGGCCTTGGCCAATAATTAATTGAAATCCCTTCATTTACTTAAGATCTTAGCTTACTCTGCCCCGGGTGAAAATGGGCAAAGTTTGCACTTTGCAATAGTTCAACTGATACTATTATGCTGAGCCAGATAAATTAGTGGCAGGAGAGAAATCAGATGTATTTGAGATAGCAGCCAGAAGCCAAGTTACTATTTCTCAACCAAACCTCACAAACAATAATCATATATATACTATATGTACACTAACAAAGCAACTCCAGTAGCTAAATAAGAGATTTGTACATAGAGTAAATATTCATATATTCACAATCAGTGATTCAAGGGAGCTGACATGCTTAGATTTTCACTAAGCATGTTTTAATGTGAGCATACAGCTTTACCAACTGTTGTTGACCCACAGAAACAAGCTGTTAATAGCACAAACGCAACATGGTGTTTTTGTTGAAGTCTTGGTGAGCAGTTGTCTGTTGACTTTTGTCATTCACCAGACGAGAGGAATCCATGAGGGTGAGAACAGGCGGCATTAAAACAGAGCGAGTAAGATAAAATGTGGGTGCTTTAATCCAGACTGGAATGCAGCTATTGGATCCTGATGAATGACCAGTAATGTTTATGTAAACATTACTGATAAATGGCTGTCTGAACTCCAACTGCTTCAATGGAGCTATTCAACAGTCAGCAATGGAAGACTGCAGTTGCACTGAGCGGCTCAGTGTGTTAATGTGGATTTTGTTTAGTCAGGTCCTCCCTGAAAACTCAGTCAGTCTGTCTATTTAAAATATGGTTTTATTTAATCTAAAACTAGATAATCTGAGGTTGACAGAAGAATTCTGATGATCATATTGGAAAAGCAAGAGTTACCTCCTGTTTGTGACATTCTTGTGCCTGTCCAATTTTCTGCCATGTCTTTCCAAAAAACTAAGTAGAGGAAAGACCAGAACTTGGACACTAATAATGGAGTAAATTAAGACATTTTTATCATCAGTTTGGCTGATCACTGTGTACTTTTTATTTGCTGCACATGTAGCTAAAGCCACAATAATTTAGTCTTCTAAAATTCTTGCCTCATCAACCTTCATTCGGTCACTCACATTTGAATAAGTTTATCTTTGTTTCATTTCATTGCCTGTAACCTAATTAAATTTCTCAGCGGCTTGAGCTAGGCAGCCGTAATATTCCTCTCTCTCTCTCAGTCATCCTTGACCTTCTTTTGATTCACTTCTCTCTCTTGTAGGACATGGCGGAGTGAACCAGCTTGGAGGTGTGTTTGTAAACGGCAGGCCCCTCCCAGACGTAGTGCGGCAGCGAATAGTAGAACTCGCCCACCAAGGGGTTCGGCCCTGCGACATCTCACGCCAGCTACGAGTCAGCCATGGATGTGTCAGCAAGATACTGGGCAGGTAAAAGGCACACAAACACCTACGGCCATATGGTGACAATCCTGAAAATATTTGACACACTTTTTACACACACAACAGTGTGCCAGCAGACTGTGAGGTTGTGTGACCTGTCACACCTCGAACAGTTGGCCAAGGTGTATAAAGATGTCGGCTTCCTGGTTTGACACCATCTTTTTTTAGGCATAACGGAAACAGGAGAGCTAAAAACATCTGAACATCATTTTTGGGTCATTCTGGTTAGTTTTTTTGTTATCATCAAGAGAAATGAACAAAGACTGGTTCAGTGTTGGCTAAGCATGTGTCAAACTGAAGCTCCTGTAAGGTCACACTGACTCATTTAGTGTCCATTCTGCCATTTCTTCAATTCCCTCAGCATGCACAAGCTGCATTTTCAGTGCTGTCTGCCTTCATTTTCACTTGCCTCTTATTTCTCTATCTCTTGTTTCTCTCACTCTGTTCTCTACTGTCTCTTTTTTTTTGTCTTTTTTTACCTTCCTCTCCCCTCTCTGTATCCTGTATTTCTCGTCAGACCCCTCTCAATATTTCTGTCTCTCCTCACCCCCCTTTTCTCTCTCTCTGTCTCTCCCTCTCTGTCCGTCTCTCTCTCTGCCTTTTCAAAGCTAAATTCAAGAGTAAATCCCTGCTCGTTCCGTCCCCCAGAGAAGAAAAGGGGACAAAAGGGAAAAGATTCATCACTTTTTGGAATTAGCATCAAAATGAAAGTGGCACCATATTTCTGCACCCAAAAAAAAAAAAAAGACGGAGGGAGATGGAGAATGGGGAAAAGACAAGAACAAGGAACACAATCAAAAGGGAAAAGGCGTGTTATAGAAGAAGGGTGCAGGAAAAAGAAAAAATGAGAGACAGAGAGACCATTTGGAGGGACGGAGGGGAAGGATTAGCTACCGCGACCCTCAGCTATATCAAAAAATGTGTTGCTCATTGTTCTCCCTTGCCTCCCTTTCTCTCTCTCTCTTTCTGTCTTCCTCTCTCTATCTCTCTCTCCCTCCCCTGTCCTGGCCGTTCAACTCACTGAAGCGTTACCGTGAGGGGGGAGGAGAGGGGATCGAGGGATGGAAGGAGGGAGGGAGGGTTGTTTTATCCTCTCCTCTCTGTCTCTCTGGTGCCAGCAGAACAAAAACACCAACTCTACCACTCTGTATGTGTGTGTCTGTGTGTGTGTGTGTGTGTGTGTGTGTGTTGGCTCATCGTTGTGCGGATATCAATAACCATGCTCGTTTATTCACCAATGATTCAACTGTGAATAATTTAAATAGTTTTCCATTTGGAAATAGATTGTTTTTCCTTTTAGCTGTGTTTATACTCCAGCTGTGAATAGTCAAAATGTGCAACACACCCACATATGCGCAACACACGCACGCACACGCACACACAAACACTCAAAAAGAAAGACAAGGAAACGCACATTTACAGGAACACACATCTTCACGGAAGGGATTACTCTACCGTACAGCGGTGGAGAGAGAGAGAGAGAGAGAGAGAGAGAGAGAGAGAGAGAGAGAGAGAGAGAGAGAGAGAGCAGCAGGTTTAAGACTGACTGACAGCTTGCATCCACGCACAGCATCCCCCCTTTTCTGCAAGCTGTGTAGCACATTTGCTGTCCTCCCACCCCCTGCCCCCATGCCCCTTCTGCATGCAAATACATTCATGAAATAGCCATGGTGGACACGAAACGCCTGAATCTGTGAGTGTGTGTGTTTGCATAAGTGTGTGTGTGTGTGTGTGTCAGTGCCACCCTCTTCTTACCTCTGTGTCACAATGTGAAATCACCAAAGGAAACAACAGCCATCACTAGAAAGACATCATAAATATTTCTGACATTACATTCAATCATTTAGGTAACACTGTTATCCACTGTTTATTCTAATGACTGCGGCATTACAAACAACTGGTCGTGAGGATTTTGTTTTACCTGAATTTATAACCTGAAGTTGTGATATTATTATTTTGATATTGTTACAATAGTGGATTTCTCTGTATCTGTTGGTCATTTTGTTTGTGATGCAATAATGTTTGTTTCCGTTGAGGTCTACGTACCAGGTGTAGACAATCTGTTTTTGCTCTTTCCGCCCTGATGAAGACCCTGTGAGGTTGAAACCTGTCGGCTAAATAAAGGCTTTGAATGTGACTTACTTACTTTCTCTGCTAAGAGTGCCTGAGGAAAGTTTTCTTTTCTTAGTCGTACTGAGGTTGAAGACCTCTTTTGCAAGTGATACCAAATCAGCAGCATAATAAGTTGCAGACAAAATCAATCTAACAGACAAGACAGTTTCCTCAATTGATTCAAGTAACTAGAGCAGAAAACTCAAAGGCTTTCTTCGCCATCTCTATCCAAGCATTAGGGGCTATATGTACATTGAAAGAGTTATTTGTCACTGTAATTACTTCTCCTGTCCATACTGGCCGTGAGGTGATTCCTTGCAAATGTAAGAGGTGGGCGATAAAACCCACAGTCCTTGTTCTCTGCAAGAACACATTGTAATGTTCAACAGAAGCTAATGGAGGATTCAGCAGTCTGAATTCGACAAATCAAGTAGATATCTTTCAAAACTTTAGTCCCTCTTTATGTTTCCCTGCTAAACTGCAGTGGAAGGATATACACAAAGAGGGAGTTTCAGCACAACCACTTGATTTGACTAAATCACTCATATTAGCTTCAGCTGAATTTAAGAATGCATTTTTGCACAGGACCAGAGCTGTGGATTTGCATCCCATCGATCACTTCACTTTGTTAGTATGGACAGTAGGAACATTAACCGGCTACAATTACTCTTTTCATGTTCACGGGCAAGTGAGTATTGTTTTAAGACAGACTTGGAAAAACATGTGAACCTACCTATTCTTTAAGAAACGAGACACAAGACAGCAGGAGGATCATCTTTTATCAAGATCAGGTGCGAATGGAGGAGAAGGGCAAGGGACAGGGCAAGGGACAGGCCAGAGGGACGTGAAGTGGTTTTTGAAGAGAGCCAGAGAGAAGTCCTGACTGCAGTGGGAAGGTCATTCCTCCACTGGGGAGCCAGGAGGGGAAAGAGTTGAGACTGAGCGGAACAATGTCCAAATCACCACAAGGAGGGGTGAACTAAAGGGCCAGTAGAACGACAGAAAGGTTTTTTCTTCATATGCCGGTTCTTTGGAGTCCAGTATGTAACTGCTGACTTCAGCAGTGAAGCAGATGTTCTATTTTTCAGCTTTTAAAGGTAAAGAGGGAGGGACAATCAAATAACATAAAGGCATCTGGGGTGTCTAAAGATTCTATATCCCATCAAATGACCAAAACCAACAATGACTTCATCCTACTAACACGTATTCTCTTTATACATTGCCCAGCTGTTTTTAGGAAATTACTTAGCTTAAACAAATGAAACTATATATTCGTGACTAATTTTTAAAGATTTACGTCTTCCGTAGGAACCAATGGGCTTGGAGTTGAGAACCACAAATTTGTTGACAATAAGAAACGTATACAACAGTGCCAGCCTTATCCTTCAAAAACCGTGTAAACTTGCTCAGATTCTTGTTTAGGTGGGCTTTGATTACTTTTGCACAATCATCTGCATTAATAAATAATGTCGGAATAAAAGCACCAATGTCAAATCAATTGATCGGGTCACAGAGTCATGAATGTATAAACTTTAATCTAATTAATCTCAGATCTTTTAAATTTCACATTTTTAATTTCAAGATAACATGGTACATTTAAAACACCCTGTGGGACTGGGAGCAATTTAAGATTAAAATTACACAAACAAGTTTAAATGTACAGAAATACCACAGCCGTCTTGTGTTGCCCCTTATGACCAATGCGAGCATCTCCTGTGGTTTGATTGGCAGGTACTATGAAACGGGCAGTATCCGCCCCGGGGTAATCGGGGGATCCAAACCAAAGGTTGCTACTCCCAAAGTGGTCGACAAGATCGCAGATTACAAACGCCAAAACCCCACCATGTTTGCCTGGGAGATCCGGGACAGGCTCCTGGCCGAGAGAGTGTGTGACAACGACAGCGTCCCCAGTGTCAGCTCCATCAACAGGTACTACAGTCTGTGTAATCTGTACATGTAATATGTGTGTGTGTGTGTGTGTTTGAGTACCAACTTATAGCAACAGGTACAGTGTAGGTAGAGCGCAGAGCAATATAATACCGTGTGTTTTATGTGTGTGTGTTTGTGTATGTGTGTGTGTGTCCGGGAGTGGAAAGGAGAATGGCAAAGAGGCCCCAGTCTCCATATGTATGAAGTGGCTGCAGCTCAGTGGTTCAACACGATGGTACAATGACAACCCTTTCCCCTGAGCATAGAGGCAGAAAGAGAGGGAGGGATAGTGAAATAAGAGAGAGAAGGAGTGAGCAAAAGAGGCAGACAAAAGGGAAGGAAGGTGTGCGAGAGTAAGGAAAGAAACAGACACAAAAGGAAAGGAAAGAAAGGGAAAGGAAAGGAAAGCAGAGGACAGGAGAGGAGAGGAAAAGGGGAGGAAAGGAAAAGAAAGAGGAAGAAAAGGCTTGCATGAGCAGCCAAGCAGGAAGTGTGAGGCCCCTCTGCCATGTCAGCCTGCCTCAGCCACTTCACACACACACACACACACACACACAGTTTTGCTCCCACGATGGTCATGTTCTCTCTGTCACTCAGAATCCTCTCTCTCTCTCTCACATACACACACACACACACACAAGACCACTTCACACACACTAATATCTCCTCTCTCCTCCTGCAGGATCATTCGGACAAAGGTTCAGCAGCCGCCTGGCCAAACGGGCTCAGTGTCGGCTCACAACTTAGGTAGGTCGCTGCTATAAAATCCTGTTTCCAACTGTCAAAGCAAATTTTACAGCAGAGCCGTTTTCGTGCGAGTCTCTCAGGAGCGGAGCCCGTGTGCCGTATGTGGAACAGCGAAGCGTATTGAAATTCTGGACCTTAACTTACAGAGAAAAAGCACGGCGTGAAAATGTTGTGTGCCACGAAGTTCTTTGCTTGAATGCTTTAATCAAGATGCCCCAAAATGAAGAGTCCGAAATTAAAGTTAGTTAATTGGATATAGGTTCCTTTTTTTTTTGCTCCATTTTCTGCTTACAGTAATAAGAACATTTAGATTTTTAACCAGTGTGTTTGGTAATCTGAGGGTTTGTGTGATGATTGGGGTTCATAATTTCTTGAAGTGCTTTTTGCCCTTATTGTCAAGTGTACAGTGAAGATCTCCCAAAAAGGGGAAAGAGAGTGAGGGAGGATTACATGCCACAAAAGCGTCTCAAGCCGGGGACGTTGCGATTATATAGTCAGCGTCTTAAACCCCGAGGCCACCAGGACACTCACATAAATTGTTTTATAACATAATGAAGTACAACAGTGTAGCCAGCAGGAGGACAAACAGCAATAATCAACATAAAAAAATGTTGTAGGAGCTCACAGCATCAAAACACCCTAAACACAATTCTTATATCACAATAAAACAAGTCAGTGAGAAAACTTAATTCGTGCCAGAAGATGTTACAGTCTCACCGTAATGGATCCAGAAGCAATCTTTCTCTAGTAACCTTTTTTCACAATTCCCTTCCAAAACGGGGATCTGAACCAACAGTTATTATAAGAATCCAAATGTCTGCTGTTGGAGATCATCATCAGAGTATTTAAGTTCACAAATTCTAGTTTACAGCCAGGCTGGATTATCAACCGGGCAAAGTGAGCAACTGCCCCAAAGCCCCAGATCCTCAGGGGCTACAAAGGCCCATATTTATCAGTATCAGTGTCAGTTGGTTTGTGGTCGTTTGATTAATTGCACGTTTGTTTGGGAATACGCACCACAAAATCACACAATCAATCGAAATGGTAAAGGCGTCAAAGCAGGTCCTGAATTATTACAGGTCTTGCCTACTGTACCTGTCTTCTAGGGTGCCAGAATTTACATGGTGCCTATTCCTAAATGAGTTTGTGTTCAACCAAATTGTCACAAACAGGGGTCCACAGCTAATGTTTGCTCCTTAGTGGGTTAATTTGGTCATGTTTTGTTTTGCCAACATAGAGTAGATTGCAAAGACGTTTAAGTAAATAAGCAAAAAAAGGTCGTCTTACATGTGATTCTGACTTTTGGATGAGTGAAATTAATATTCTTGATCACAAAGTGATGCTGATTATGGAAGTCAGTCATTCTGAATAGCCCTCAAAACCTGTAGATAATAAGGTTCTTATTAGGGGTCCTCATTATTATGTTACATTTTGAACTGAATATACAACAAAAGACCCTTGACTCGCCTCCTTCAGATTAACAAGGTTTGGCTTTTCATTTGTAGTTTTTAATCATGTTACAGACTGAAGCAATATATCTATTACAGCTATGACTGAAACATTATTTCCTTTTATTCGATGAATATCTCAGAGTACAAATAAACATGAGAGCCTATCTCCCTCTCCCGCTCTCTCTCTTCCTCACTTTGCCCTGCAGTGGATTGTGTTTCGGTGTCTCTCATATCTTCATAATCGCACATTGTCTATTAATCTAAATTAATTTCACACACGCTGCTCCCTGACTCCTGCCAGACACACACACACACACACACATATAGTACACCCACATGCATACACACCTAGATGCACCCAGACACACACACACACACTGCACGCTTACAGATTACACAGATAAATGGGTCCCACTCCCAGGCGGAAAATTGAACATTTGGATTTGCAGAATAAAAGCGTTACGTTCTGATAAAAAAAAGAGTGAAAAGAAAGAGAAAGGAGAATCAGATAATTGAAGTGCTAAATCAAGTGATGGGAAAAGGAGGGATATGCATTCATTATACTCTCCTTGTCGTTAGCGAAGGAGTAACGGCTGGAAGGGACCTTGATCGTCTGGTTTATCGTTTTTTTTTTGTTTTGTTTTTTTCTTTATTCCCTTTTCGGTCTTGTCTTTCTGTGTTTGGGGGGTCTGCTGGGAGAAAGGATTAGGATGTCTGTCTCCACACCTTTCTGTCCCTCCTGGGATACCATACTGTCACTCAACCCCACGTCCGCTTACAGGGGCACAGATAAGGGACCAAGGAATGAGTGACTGTATGTTTCGGTGTGTGTGTGTGTGTGTGTGTGTGTGTGTCAGGAGGTTGCAGAATGTGTGTGTGTGTGTGTGTGTCACTGAAGCGGTGACAAGTATGTCGCTGTGTCGCCCAACGAGGAACTTGTCTCCTCCAGGGGGAAGATTAGAGGGAGAGACATGAGGAGCAAAACACAGAAAGACTCCTGTCCTTTGTGGCTTTTTTTTTTTTTTTTAAAGCTTCAATTTGGTCTGTATGGCTCAGTAAAGTTTCAGAAGATTAAAGTGCATCTATGTTGAGTTTAAGGAGAGAAAAATGGGATTTCACTCAGTTTTTTTTGTTTTGTATCTTCAATTGTGAAGGTAAATAACTGAATCAAGACACGTGAGTGTTGCTCTTCAAGTAAAAAGAACAATAAATGTCGGTGGAAAATGGCTCACAAATCTTCAGAAGTCGTATTGGACATATTAACCCAGGGTCTTTGACTGTGACTCAACATTACACATACGCAGAAACATGCGACATGACTCATTTTGTGTGGGTGAATGATTCTGGTTTTCCACCGTGTTCTTTTACTAGAGTTCTACTGACGTTTTAGGTTGTAGCATGTTATCATATACGTGGAAGATATTTGTATTATAAGGAATAACAGCTGTAAGGTTCTGTGTCACTGCAGGGAGATTTTATTTGTCTGTTTAACATCATATAATGAAACCATCCTTTAACATGCTTTTAAATACTACATATGAAGAACACAATAGTGCCACTATTGGGCTCCTGTAAAGGTAACCTTTTCTGTTATATATGAGCCCCAAACAAGGTGCTTGACAGTAGTAGTAGCCTTTTTATGAAAAATTCGACATGAATTCCTTGAAATCCCCTTAAACAAAAGCTGACCCAGTTTATCGGGGTTGCAGAACTATTCGAGTCTGGTTTAATTGTGAGAATTATATTCACTCTCATATTTGATGAAGTGAGGAGGATATTCTTTAAAATATATATGTTTAATTAAGATAAATATACTGTAAGGTGGAACAGATAATGACAGCAGAGGTTTCATTCAAATTTCAGAGGCTTAAAGTGTAACCACCCCTAATCTCTGAGTGTCAAGACGTCCAAATAGATCTCTTTGCATTTTTGAACTTCTGTGACAGATTCTTCTCAAAGCACCACTGAAAAAAGGAAGCTTGCGCTCTACTCACAAGAAAAAATATATGTGATTATTCTTCCCCCTTGCTTGTTTTGTGCTTTCTCAATACATCCCTCAAACTGTTTGCGTTGTCGTGTGGTCTCTCTGCAGCGACGTCCGTGGGGGCCACACAAGTGTCAGCAGTGACCAGCGACTCAGCCGGCTCCTCGTACTCCATCAGTGGCATTCTGGGTATCAGCTCGGCTGCTGACGTGGGCAAGAGGAAGAGGGACGAAGGTGAGCAAAAGAATATGTGTGTGTGCTTGAGTGTATTTGTTTACCTGCGTCACTGTATTTTTTTGGTGGTAATGGCACATGTACAAACACACAACATACATAAACTCATGACCAAGGATGATGATGGACAGCCTCAGGACCCCCTCCTTACCCTGCCAGCATGGAAAGCCCAGATGGAAAGAACTCAGCACAGGATCAATGACAGATGTGTGTGTGTGTGTGTGTGTGTGTGTGTGTGCACAATATGGGAGTTCTAAACCAAACATCTTCATTCAGAAACCCCTATTTGTTTACTAACAGTGCTTCACTGGAGAGATACCTGAGAAGTCAGTTTATGCATGCACTATTGATCATATACGCTGTCATACAGGATCAATGTATGTTAATAGAGGCGTGAGCTTGTGTGTGTGTGTGCACATAAGGGGGTTCTCACATGTACTGTATGTATATGTTTTTATATGTGTGCGTGCATACGTGTGTGCGTGTTTGTGAGTGTGTATGTGGCGGTGTCAGTGGCATTAAAAAGCCATCACACAGACAGTCTCCTGCGGTAAATGAGACAGGACCAGATGTCGGAGCGAGGGGGGGTGACAGAACGCCACTGGGGGCTATTTCTCGCTCTCTTTCTCCAACACATGGACACACGCACACACACGCACACACATACAGTATGGGGTCCTTTTCCCAATGCTGATGAATTTCCAAGACATTCCAGCAGGTTCCAGGATGAATCCCAGGTGCATCTCGAGCGTTCTGATATGCTCAGATACGGCCCACTTACCCATCAGCAGAGCACACTTTAGACCTGACACACACACACACACGCCCATACAGAGAGTACAGGTGAATAATGATGACGTTTGATCCGAGACCTCTGCGAGTAAAAAAATAAAAAGTGGACATGTCAAAATATTGCAAAAAGGTTTTTAGGCTTGGTTGAGGTGGAAAAGTTGGTGTATTGATAAAAGCAAAACGTGACAAATAGCAATGGAAACAGGCTTAGAAAAGAAATCATGACGTACATGAATCATATGACTTATTTGTCACTGAAGCTCCCGCTCCACTGAAGAGACGAAAAATTGCAGCAGACGAAAACATCAGATTTGGGTGCAGTGATGAGGACACTGTAACCTTCCTCAAATTGATACATGAAATAAATGTAATTGCCATATTTCCATCACATTCTTTCCACCATTTGACAGGTGCACTTTTAATGTAAGTCATCCCGTTGCATCCTCTTCTTCTGCAATGGTTTAATGGCACCTGACTGGAGAATTCGCGCCACCGACTGCTTATCTCGATGTGCCCAACTCATAATATAGGCATAACAGAAGTGGATGGAAACGCGCAGTAATTTGCATTTTCTTTTGCAGATTATCCAAAAATTTGGTTACAATTTGGACTCAATTTTGATGGGAACTTGTCTACAGCGGCTACTTTTGAATTAGATCAGAACACTTCACAGAGTGTCATGTTTAATACTGACCTACAATTGTCCTTTTCATAGCAGACGTTTTGACTTTTTATAGGATGAAAAGCACAGGTGTAACTAATAACATTAATGATGGCTCCATTTCATGTAGGTGTTCTTGTTCCAGGGCCCTGGTGTTGTGCCTGCTGGTTCACTGACATGGCTTACTGGGAGTGGAGCCATCGTTGTCACACCTGTGCTTTTCCAGCTACAAGAAGTCCAAATGTATAAGGGCTCTACTTTTCTTATAAAGCCATATTTCACTGACAAGAATAATATGAGTCATGTATAATTAGACAAATGTATCCCACACTATTATATTATGTGTGCTCTGACGTCTGTGGCAAAGACTGTGGTTGAATCTGCAGTTGAAGTAGAAGCTCTGTAATCTAATTAGCAGCATTATTGTCTCACTTTGTTCTTCATGTGCATGACGTGCTACACCGTGTGCTACATGTGTGGTCGGCCTGTTGTTGTACTGTACTACGACTAGACCTTGTGTTTCATAATTCAAATCGAAAATATCGTATCGCTTCACGTTTCACTGAAGCATCCAGAAAGCGTCATTCGAGCGTTGTGTAGCTCCGCGTCTCGTTTTGCTTGTGTGTTTTATCTGCAGTGTTTCTGTAGCGGAGGTCTGGGCGGTTGGCTCTGTGGTCTAATTAACAGCATTGCTAATCACAGCTTCCATTAGAGCAGCCCCCGCTGGATAATGACACACGCACACAGCAAGGGGCGACAGGGGGAACAGCATGCGCTGACATGGACAGACAAACACATACACAGATACACAGTAATGCAAGCTTCTCTCACACACTCACGCCCATATGCTTGTCAGAACGAACATTTGTACACAGAAGGAAAAAGACATAAACATACACAAGTCACCCACACACAAGGCCAACAATCACACAGGCTTCTCTTGTTGGCTTTGTCATTATCTATGTTACATATGCAGCAATGAGAGTGAACCTCAGTGTCTTTCATGTACCTCAGTGCATCAGACAAGGTTCAAACCTCGACTTTCCATGTATGAAGAAAAGCAGTAAATAGCCAGATAAAAAAAGGAGTAATCAATGTTTTTGTTTCGCCAAAACAAAATCAGGAAAAAGGGAGCACTCCAGTGGTAAAAATACAAAAGAATCACCTCATGCCTTGATCATTTTAGTGATTTTTTTTATTTTGAACTAATGAAGTGACATAAAGCCCTTTGTCAGTCCATTGGTGGAAAAGAAAATTCACCAAAATGATCAAGACAAGGTGATTCTTCATATCTTCCGTAGCAGGAAAAGCTGCTGATGATGGCTGAATCCCATTCAATGTTTCCTGATCCATGACCTTGATACAGTGCATAGTGGTTCACCGGTATGGCTTCCTTGGACACTTGAATGGAACTGAGCTATCACTGGTGTTATTAGTGCCACCTGTGCTCTACCTGTGTTTCTTGCTACAATAAGTCAAAATGTCCGCTGTGAAAAAAGACTATTTAGAGGCAGACCACCCAACCGAAATTTAGTGCAGGTGCACTTGCAAGGTGCAAATGCACCTGTTTCCTCTTATGGACTCAAAGTGGAGTAAACACTGGCTAATCCATTCAGGTGAATAATATTATATCTATTTTTATGAAGCTTTGGATTTGTGGTTCAAAAGGGGGCCCAGGTTCAAGGCACTGAGTGGGCAAACACCCTGCTGTAGTGCCCTTGAGCAAGCTTCAGAGGTATTTTTGTTATTGTCATATTATGAAACTGATTAAAATGATCATATCATATCATCGACATGTATATATGAACACCTATCTCTGCTGTAACTTATAAGCATAGAAATGGCAGCTGTGCAAGTGATGAGAACACAGGAAGGCGGGATCATGGCATGTGTGTTTCTGTGTGAGTGTGTGTGTGTGTCGGCAGGATGAGTGTGTGGGGGTAAAGCCCTGTGGTGACCTGTGCCCTCAGCCAAAGCGAGGGGAAGTGGGGGGTGACCGGGGGCAAAATGTAGATGAATGGGAGTGAATGGAAGAACTTGACTTGTGGGGCCAAAAGGGGACTATTGTATCTTAACCTATTCTCTTACACACAGAGGCTGTGTGTGTGTGTGTGTGTGTGTGTGTGTGTGTGTATGCATGTGCATCCAACATGAATATAGAGTTCAGGACAGGTGGGAATGTTAAGATAGGGAATGTTTCTTTCCTTGAGTGAATGCTCAAAGGAAGGAAAATCATAGATAGTGTTTGTTAAAAAGTCTCATTGGCATGAAGAAGAAATATTGTCAATGACATTTACCCAGAATGCCAAGATGACCTCTCACCCCCTTGTGCATCCACTGTGACATGCAGCAGCTTACCAGATAAAAGACGCTGGGAGCAAGAAAAAGATGGAGGACGGAGGAGAGGAGGGAGGGAAGCCCCGCCCTTCACCCTGAGGTCCTCTCAGTGCCTCCTGGCCCCCAAAACTTTGATCTCTGGAGTTTAGATGGGGCATACACACACACACACACACACACACACACACACACACACACACACACACACACACATGCACACACACACACGCACATAGGCATGCACAGGCTGGGGTTGTGAGGTCAGACTTACCACCCTTGTCCTATCAGTATGATAATCTATGTCAAGTGCAAAAAGATGCACACTGGTGGTGTCCTACCCCCTGCAGACAGATAGACAGACACACACGCACACACACACACACACAAACACAACATGCACTGACACACACACACAACATGCACTGACACACACAAACAGGTGACAACCCATCTAATACTCTAAGGTATTTGGATTTAATAATTCAACTGTTCCTGGGTTGTCGAAAAAATGGCAACGGCAGGCCGAGTCAGAGGGAGATGGTGATGGAGAGAGGGAGAACCGAGAGAGAGAGAGAGACAGAGACAGAGACAGAGAAGGCGGAAGAGAGAGGAAAAAGGCAGAAAGGAGAGAACAATAAGGGCTCATTGTTTGTTTTGTTCTGCTCTGAAAAAGAGGGAAGAGAAGCGCTTCCCTTCTGAGACTGACTCACAGAGATAGAGGCAGCTGTGAGTGAGTGTGTGTGTGTGTGTGTGTGTGTGTGTATAGGTGTGTGTGTGTATCCGACAGTGAATAGGATTTAACCCGTCACGGCAATGAGTTTCTTTACCCATCCATGGATACAATGAGACCAGCCAGATATCAAGCAACCCACCCACACATCCACACCAAGACACACACACACACACACACACA